>JXPG01034244.1:0-10947 GCA_001015175.1 Megaselia abdita
AATATGAAAATTTCAAAATATTCTATTTTTTTACGGAAGTCTCTTAATTTACTCAAACGAAACACTTCGTAGAAGAAAAGTCCTATTCTATTAATTTTATTGTTGTTCCCTTATACTTGTTGTAAAACATTTAATATATTTTTTTTAATTTATTGTTAAACTTTCTGGAACTCTTAAAGATTTTTTTTATTTTATTAGATTTTTTTGTTTTAATTTTTTTGTTATTGTAAAATAACTATTTAATTTTATATTGTATTTGCCTAATCTTCGATGATATCTATTTTTTAATGTGTTTCAATACTATTTATTTTTAATTTTATTGTAGTGCATTATTTGTTTGATTAAAGTTGAAAGATTTCTTTTCTTTTTACTTATTTTTGATAATTTTTTTGCTATGTTTTATTATAATTTTAATATATTGTATTTATTATTTAGCTGATTTTTTTTTTTTTTTTATTTTTGATGGCTTTTTTTGTGTTTTTTTAAATTTATTCTTTGCTTTTTTAGTTCTTAAGGGTATTTCTTGTGGTGATGAACATTTTGGAGTTTGCTGTTTCTGAATTTGTTTTAATTTAGCTATTTTTTAAAATTTTGTTGTCATTCTGATTTATTTCTTTTTTATTTTTTAATTTTTGCTGGTATTTATTGCTTTGATGAAGGAATTTCTCACTATGCTGTTACTCTATTTTTTTTTAGCTTTTTTTATAATTTTTAATATAGATGCTATTTTTTGTTAAATCTTAAGTATTTCCTAGGAAGCCGCATCCGGAANTGCATTTTTTGCAAAAAATTGAAAATTTCAAAATATTGTATTTTTTTACGGAAATATCTTAATTTACTCAAACGAAACACTTCGTAGAGGAAAATTCTGATCAAAAAGGCAATTNACGATTCAACAAGGGAACCATTTTTTTCAATCTTGGAACTTATTCCCATTCCAGAAATCAGTTAAGCATATATTTATTGATTCTAGAAATCGGTTAAACATATATTTTCTAACTCCTCTAAAGATTAAATTAAGATTTGGAATTGTTTCTGGAATCTTAAAACCTATTCCCATCCCAGAAATCGATTCCTCTTTAATTTCATGACTTCCCTTAAAATTCCCCGACCTTACCTTACGTTTATGCTCAAAACGTAATGTAAACCTTCACGTAACGTTACGAAAAGTAGCCTACGGCCTGTTTCTGATTTCAATTCACACATCCCGCAAATTTGGTCAAAATCGGATCAACCTCCTCGATTTGTATAAGGAGCATACGCACCTACATACCCACGCAGAGATCTGAGTTTTAATATATAGATAGCGAATATTTTAAATATGGGTATCATTAAACGGGCAATATTGGGAGCAGTATAAAAATGTTCACAAAATCCATTTTAAGTAATTTTTTTTCAAATAAAAAATAAATATTTATGTTTATTCTTAAAATACTTAATTATGTAAATAACACTTTCTAAAGATAATAAAGTATATTAAAATTTCTGAAAACATATTTTAAAAATATTTGTAGAACTTCAAAAACCAACAAACATTGAAAAGGAATATAAACTAAAAATTAAAACATACTACAACAAAATTAATAAGAACTAGATTAAATCAAACAAATAACATACAAATAAATAAAATATATAAAAAATACAGAAAGAGAAAGAAAAATAAATAAACAAAAATTAAAATACAAGCAACGAGAAATCAAACAAATGCAAAGAACCATTAACAAAGGCAAAAAACTAAAAATCTTAAAAAATTAATGAAAAGCATCAAAATTAACTCAAACAAGTAACATAAATTATAATAATAAAAGTAAATCAAACATATTAAAAAGATAAAAGAAACCCAACAAAAACACAATTAACAAAAAAAAATATAACAAATTAAAAAACTAAAATTTAATTATACACAATAGAGAGAGAGCATTTTCTTACTTAATCATCTCATTAATTAAAAAAAAATTCTTTACATGTGAAATGTTATCAGAAAATCTAAAATTATCACTGAATGAAAACATCCTCGGTAGCTCAATTGNAAAAAAAAATATAACAAATTAAAAAACTAAAATTTAATTATACACAATAGAGAGAGAGCATTTTCTTACTTAATCATCTCATTAATTAAAAAAAATTTCTTTACATGTGAAATGTTATCAGAAAATCTAAAATTATCACTGAATGAAAACATCCTCGGTAGCTCAATTGTATAAAGCAGTGTTCAAGACAGACAAAGGCTTTGGGTTGGATAACCGAGATCTTATCATTAAAAATATCACTAACAGCCCTGACCATCTCTGAAATCATTATGCATTAACGTTCTTCATTGATATTGTTTTCCCTTTTACTCTTGGATGAAGAACGATTATCTTTCTCATGACCTGATTGAGGCTTCAGAGATGGTCAGGGCTGTTAGTGATATATTTAATGATAAGATTCCGGATATGTTTGAAGTAGTTGAAGATTTAAGAGTCTCATTTCAGGCTTAATTCCAACCGCAAGATTCTAATAGTTGGTGCTAAGGTAAAAAATATCAATGCCATCCATAGCATTCAAACCCAGATGTAAACACTATCAACGGGGATTTATCTAGCATTTATCATTGGTCTAATTCAAATGGTTTGAGTATTAATCCTCAGAAGACTCAAAGTATAGCATTTTCAAGAAAAGCATTGGCTGATACTGTGTTACTCAATGGAATCACTATCAACTCTGTAAATTCAGTTAATAATCTTGGAGTAATGATGAGCTCGAATCTTTCATGGGATATTGAAATCATTAAAAACTCCAGGTCCATTTTTTATGGCCTTAGATGTTTGTGGAATTGTTCAGTTATTCTTCCGAAGGAGATTAAGTTTCGTCTTGTTCAGAGTCTACTTAGCTCGTTTTTCAATCTTCCGATGTTATTACAACAAGAATTTCATGTCTTCAGAAAGCATTTAATGCATGCATACGATTTATCTGTGTTCTAAGAAAGTTTCATCATATCTCTCATCACAGCAACTTGATATTTGGTCTTCCACTAAAAACGTTCCTAAAATATCGTCGATTAGTGTTTTTATTCAATGTCATCAAAAATAAGAAACCTGTGTATCTCTACGAAAAATTAAAATTTTTAAGATCTGGTAGAATTAGTCTAAGTTTAAAAGCTCCTAAACACACTCACTTCAGTACAAATTATTTTTATATTAAAGACATTTTTTGGAATCACATTTGGTAGCAATGTTCAAAATAGTACTATTATTAATATGTTCAAAGAAAANAGTGTGTCTCTCTACGAAAAATTAAAATTTTTAAAATCTGGTAGAATTAGTCTAAGTTTAAAAGCTCCTAAACACACTCACTTCAGTACAAATTATTTTTATATTAAAGACATTTTTTGGAATCACATTTGGTAGCAATGTTCAAAATAGTACTATTATTAATATGTTCAAAGAAAACTTAAAATGTTATATGTCAATTAATTTTTAAATTGGACTACTTGTTTAAGATGTAACTTTTTCAGATAAAGAAAGAAGTAAAAGTAGAATTTAAAATATGGCGTGAAATGGTCTCTATTTCAGTTATGTGTAAAGGGATATAGCATTGATTTAGGAAGTCGAGCAGCTTTTGGGATATTTTAAATTCTTGCATGGTATTTATTGTTTCGGTGATGGTGGATTTTTCAAAACTTTTGAAATATTTTTGGAATGGAAGCGCTTCTGGAAAAACTTAACACAAGAATATTTTCTCCATCTTACAACTGTGTCCATATTTAGCATGATCCTTCAAAAAAAAGTTATTATTTTTTTAAGGAAGTGAATTTTGCATTCGTCAATTCACCAAAAACGTTACGAAGGTCTTTACGTAACGTTACAAGAAATATATCTTCTTTTCCTTTCAAGGGTGCCCTAATAGAAATTAAAACTTTAGTAGTCTGATGTTCTCCACTGAAACGAAACACCCACCACAGAGTAAGAAAAAACTTCAAAGAGCTTTCTCATTGCAAATATTACTAACAAGGTGCTTAAGCTGAAGTGGAACTTTTTTTAACATAGGTAAAAGAAAATAATCGATTTTCATGTTATAATACTGGCTCTTTAATAAGGATTCCGCAAACATAATTTCAGATACCATCATATATTATGGAGTTGTATATTGAAACTCTTCTCTGAGTGAACATAATACATTCACATAGATATTTTAATGTACTGCAGTAGGATATATTTAAAATGTAAAAATAATTCACATATTTCGTTTGATGAATATTCCACACACGAAATAAGTGTGCTACACATTTTAATTATCAGGAAAATACATATTGTTTTGAATGGATTCATATACTCAAATATGTAGCCTACAGAGTAAACGTGTGTTTATAATTTATCAAAATAATGTGTAATTGATATGTGTCTATGTATGGAGTATACAATTTCATGTAGCCTCGCTTGGTGTTGCTTTCCACATTCCACTCTGGCTACTTGGGTTCTAATCCCGAATTTGTAGACAAAAAAAAAGAATTTTTTAAAGCAAAAAATTATCATTAAGTGCAAAATTGTTTTCATGTAATGCAGTTGGCGCTCCGCAGTAATTAAGTGTGAAAAATTGACACTTTGTTTTTCTGTGTGACGTATCTTTCCGCTAATAGGATTATATATATAGTTTTTTTCAGATTCTTGCCCTTATTGCTTTTTTTTTTAAACGTTTTTATTAGGTCACTGCTTTGTATTTTCGTATGTTCGTTTGTATGTCTTGTACAAATCTTCTAACTAAATTTTGACCAACTTCCCGATGAGCTAGATATTTGAAACTTGGAACATATGTTGTTTGGAACTGGATGTCAATGCAATATTATTTGGGAACTAAGATGCCTAGGGGTGTGTCATATGGGAGCTTTTTAAAATTTTCGAACTATTTGGTCAATATAAGTCCCATTTTGAAGAGAAAATAGCTGACTTCACTATGAAACTATTAATTTTGAAGAGCTTGCTGGATTAGGAAGTAATGGAAATCCCCTCTTAGCGATTTTCAAACTAGGTATTGGTTCCTAATATATTATTCGAAGTTAGGATGAGGCCAGAAGTGAAGTGCTACTACGGAACGTAGTTCTACTGCACCGTTTCATTGACATTATTCACGAAAATAGAAGAACTCGTTCACATATTTCAATTACCAAAATGTTAACTATATTTATCTAGTCCTCAATGAATGTGTCTTTAAAAATTAAAGCGTTATTAAATTCGTTACGCTACACAGAAAAAAATAAGTAATAAATAACTTGTATTAGATTTTATCGTGTAGTAAATTTTACTATACTTAGTAAAAATTGTATATTTAGTAAAAATTACTAAATTCAAATTAATTAATTATTAAATTAGTAAAATTCACTACGTAAGTAGTAAATTAGTTGTAAAATTTACTATTATCATTATTTTGTAGTAAGATTTTCTATAAATAGATAAATTTACTATAAAAAGGATAGTAAAAATTACTACAATTTTACTAATAAATAGTTGAAGTTTAAGTAACGAATACAGCTTAGTAATATTTTCTATTAATAACAAAAATAAAAGTTTAAGTAACGAATACAGCTTAGTAATATTTTCTATTAATAACAAAAATTACTCATCTGGTGTATGTAAAATTTACTACGAAGTAGTATTAGAAAAATATTTATCTGTATAAATTTCTATTAATAGTAAAAATTACTACTCTTGTATTAGTAAAATTTACTCCCAAATAAGATTTACTACAAATATTACAAAAATATTTAATTAGTGTTAATTTTTATTAATAGTAAACATTTTTACTTAAGAAATAGCTTAAATTACTATTTAATCTCTAGATTGTAGTAACAAAAAATAGTAATAACTTCATTTAGTAAAAATGTCTACTAATAGTAAAAGTTGCCAATCCAGAAATAGCTTAAATAACTATTGTTTAGTATATATTACTGTGCGAAAGTTTAGTTTTTCATTATATCATGAGTTCAAACCCAGATGATGATGATTTTTTTGCTTTTTACTACAAATAGTAGTAAATTTGCATATATGTAGTAAATTGTACTAATAGTTAAAATAGCATCATTATATTTATTTCATGCATGAGTTTAAGCCAAAAAAAAAAATTATTTTTTCTTTTTTCTACAAAAAGTAGTAATATTTACAATTAGATAGTAAATTCTACTAGCATACCCGCTCCAGTTGAAATCCAAGCATTAGCATTTTTTACATGTATGTTTTTGATTGTGACTTCATATTGGTATTCAATTTTATTTCACTGCCTATGGCTATGCTTTTTAAGATGTTGGAACTTTGTCGAAAGTAATGCTAAGTGTTCGAGCTCAAAGTTTACCACAAACGTTACTTTTCCAGTAGAGTTAAACAAATGTAAAATGTTAATAACTTAATAAAATAGGAGAAAATCTATTTTTTTTTATAAACAAAAATATTTGTATTTATTTAATTTGAATTACTATTTCGAGTAGTAAAATTAACTACTTTTTAATAAGTAGTAAAAATTACAAAAAATTTTACTAATTTAAATGTAGGTTGGTTTTTGTCTACTGAAGTAGTACATTTTTAGTAAAATTTACTATTTATTTTTTTCTGTGTATCCCAATTTTTCAATTTAACCATTATGTCTTTTATTTTCCGAATATTTTAATGTATACTTTACAATATTATTCCTTCATGCTTTTGGTCATATTTTTTTTTAAATACTTGCTCCCATTATAAATTTGCAAATTATAAAATTAACACCAAGAAAATAAAATTAGGAAAAACAATGAAAGTTTATGTTAATTTAATTATTTTACAAATTAATACATTTTTTTAAGTTTGATTTATATTAATCAAAATGNTTTATGTTAAATTTAATTATTTTACAAATTAATACAATTTTTTAAGTTTGATTTATATTAATCAAAATGTTTAAAAATATAAAATTATAATATTTTAAAAATAAAATTGATTTCAAAATTATTGCAATTATTGGATTATTTTTTTATTTATTTTTCGTAATTTTAATAAATATGAAATTCAACAAATTTTAAAACAATTTTTTGTTTAAATATAATAGTAATCTGAAAATTTAAAATAAAATATTTAATTAAAAAACTAAAAGTTCCCTTACACTAAATTAATATTTGAAAAAGAAAATTCTAAAGCTTCATGATTCATATAACGTAATGTTATACTTTAACAATTTTGGCTACGTTTGATAGTTCCGAGTGGTTTAAGAACAAGAAAGAAGTTCTTTAAACTTTCCTCTGAATAAAATTTAAAAATTTCAAAGAACCCATCTAAAATCCTTTTTGATAATTCTTAATTTGCTCATTGCAACTTTAAACAAGTCTTTGAAGGGGAATCAAGTTTTTAAAAGTGTTGAAATATAAAAAATCCATATAATACCATGACTTTGTTCTAAAATGAGCATAAATTCTAATTTGTTGTAAATTTCCAAGGTGCTATAAAAAGACACACTTCCTTTACAAAAAAATTAACAACATTGTATATAAACCTAAGTGCAATTTCAAAATCTCATAGGAAAAAAAATGAAACCACCATGTAATGTATTTGTGATGTCAGAACATTCCTTGAGATCACCGGGAATGGACATATCAGTTATATAAAAATTAACCACACTGATGCAATTCCAAGTATCTGAAAAGACTTGACAGAAGAACTTTTCTTGGAAAGAAACAAAAAACAACCAATCTCTATTTTTAGAAGCATATCAATTTACAACTTGTAAACGTCGCTTTGTATGTTTGGTCTGATCATTGGATCAGTTAGTTCAGTTCATAGTCAGTCATTCATTTATTTATCATTTTAGTGCGTGCTTTAAAGGTCTTCCGAATCGAAGTGAAACAAAACAAAACGACCAGTCCGAGCAATATATATATATATAGTATATACTAAAAAGTCAATTAAAAAACCAAACGAATTTGGCAAACAAAAAATTATCAGAATGCCTGTTAATTACCTCCTCGGGTTGGTTTCGTATATGTATCTTGTGTTGTGGTCTGTTCTGTTCAGTTCTGTTCTAGTTGCCGGTACAATTCCTTTGAAATTCCTTATTTGGTTATCCACAACGAAACAGGCAGGGTAGGCAGTTATAAACGTACGTAGCGTAGCTTATAGTGGCATCATTGTCATCATCAACGATTTCTGTTGAATAAGAAGAAAAGATGTGGCATCAGGAGGAGAAAACGGAATGAAAAAAGGGCGGTTACTAAAAGTATCTTAATTCACTATAAGATCCATCTATCTATCTATCTATGGATGCATTCTTTTCATACTCGTTGTACAACAGGATAGATTCTTTCTTTCTTTATACTTTGTCCATTCCGATTGATTTACATTTTATTACTTCTCATCATCCTCCTCCTCTTCCTTCGATGAATTATTTATTTATTTCTTATGATACTTGAGCTTTTCAACGCCATTTTAGACGATAGTGGGATTTTTCTGGTTTTAATGGAGGTTTGAGAGTTTGATTGGATGTTGGTTTTTGGGGAGACTTTTTGCGTCGGGGTTTTTACTTGAAAGAACTTGTTTTGTAACATTTTAAAGATATAAAAAACAAAAGTAAATTAAAATAAAAAAACTATTAATTTAATTTTAAAAATTTGACCTAACAAAATTGAATTACACTTCAAAATTAAATACAAAAAAATATTTTAAAATATTAAATGTTATAAAATATAAGTAGAACATATTAAGAAACCACAGAAGAACTCAAGAACTTCACAATAAATAAAAAGTAAAAACACAAAAACAATTTAAATTAAAACAAAAAATCAAGAAAATTAAAAAAAATTCAAAACAAAAAGTTTTAATAAAAAATAATAAGTAAGAGTACTAAACAAAATCTTATGTTAAAAACTATACTTTTAACAAAAGAAAACTAATACGCTTTTTTTATTAAATAAAATCAAACAAACCATACATAAATAATAATAAAAAAAACTTATTATTACTAAAAAGAACAAAAATATGTTTATAAAAAAAATATTTAGTCATCTAGTAAAAAGCAACGGCAAGGGTATAAATCGAGCCCACAACCTTTATTTCATTAGGACACTATTTTAACCAAATGAGGTAAATTTTACCTTAAAAACTAAAATTTCAAGTTTTTTTTAAAAACGTGTTTTTAATTTACTTTATTTTTCACTAGAATAAAATTTAAAAAGTTAGGATTTATTTTATTTTTATATAATTATTTTAAAAAGTTATTTATAAATAAATTATTTCAAGGGCGAATTTTCTTTCTTAAAAATCTAATTTATTGATATAATTTCTTATATATTATTAAATAAATTATTTTAGTACCTAAGGTACTACACTTAAAATAATATACAGACTTATAATTTATATGATAGGAATCTAGGTGTCTGTTATTGTATCTATCAGATACTTTTAATGCATCCATTGCAAATTGCTCAGATTTTTCGTCATTTTCATCGTCTTTTTCAGGTGAATGAAAAACCTCATTAATTTGTTTATTTTGGATTGCATTAGAAGTATTTTTAAAAGCATAATAAGAATATCTTGGGTCAAGATCATTTTCAACTCTCTTACACGGAAGGAATCAATGTCATCACTTCGAATATTGTAGACGACATTAAAAAGGCGGTTAGAAACATTTTATTTCAAAACTGCTATGAGTAACTTTTTTTTTATTTTAAGACTCTCATGAATAATCATCAAATCTTCGAAATATTTTGCAAAATTTTTCAATTTGCTATATGACGCTTAGAAGTTGAGTGATATCTTTCAGTCGAATTTTTGTCACGAGAAAATCTTCTACCTTGTTAAATAAAAAAAGTCTTTAAATATAAAACAATTTATTAAAAGTACATATAAGAACATAGTGTGGCTTCAAACCAAGCCGGAATAGTCTTGTGGTCATCAAGGATGCAGTTTTAATACAATTTATGGTTCGCTTTTTATAACGAGATGGTTTTAGCGACGATGGGTGTTGATGTGGGGTATTTAACAAGAAGATGTGTAAGCTTTATCTTCACCAATTATTATCTCGCCCGACTATACACATCAATAGTATTGTTCGACCTTTTTTTTTTATATAAAAAAAATCACACAACGAGCCAAAGTGACTTTAGGTGTAGCAGTGATATTAAGGAATGTTTATGCTTCCTAAGCGTTTACCGGCTGCTTTTCTACATCAGTGTTGTTAGTTTTCCCTCTTCCTCTGAATAGAGTCAGTGATGAGCTATCTGCTATTTTAACGAGTGTATTAGAGGTACCCTTTTATTTCATCAACATCGAAACGACATCAGGTAGTGAGTATTATATCCGAATCACACGAAAGAAAATTTATTACGAAAAATTCAGACGAGTGCACTGAGGTTATCGCAAAAGCTTACTAAGACCATTAACCATCATTTACTATGAAAAATACATAGTATCAATATGTTAGCATAACGACCACGCTGTGCTTCAAATTGTGCTTTATTTTTGTTCACAGGATCAATATTGTAAGAGTTTCTGACATTATTTTTTTGTTATGAAGAGTTGANCGCAAAAGCTTACTAAGACCATTAACCATCATTTACTATGAAAAATACATAGTATCAATATGTTAGCATAACGACCACGCTGTGCTTCAAATTGTGCTTTATTTTTGTTCACAGGATCAATATTGTAAGAGTTTCTGACATTATTTTTTTGTTATGAAGAGTTGAAGACTAAGACGAACAATGAAAACCGACGAGCTAAGCCGAGTCTTAGAGCCAGCATGTCAATGCACAATAACCTGTGTCCTTTACATATTGTCTAAGTATTCGTCCCCGCAGTTATTCCTCACGATATCGTGATGACATTTTCACAATCACCCAAAGACTTTGTAGCGAATTATTTTCTTTACAAACAAATAAGAAGAAAAGAACAACGACAACTAGTAAGTACAGCGAAGACACCCATCACATTTTTACTCGTATAGTTCACATCTTTA
>JXPG01034271.1:678-13406 GCA_001015175.1 Megaselia abdita
GTTTTCCGCCTCACTCGTTTGGGACTTCATGAGACATGCGCCGTGCATGTCGAAGCCACCGAATTTGTTGTCTTCGCACTCTACCTACGATACTGGAGTTTGCATATAGCTCATGATTGTATCATATACGAAACTCATTGTTTCATACATAGCACCAAATATATTACGAAGCACATTCCTCTCAAATACCTTCAGAAGATTTGTGTCTGATTCTGATAATGTCCACGACTCAGCCCCATATATCAGAACAGGTATAATGAGAGTCCTGTTGATGTTTAGTTTAGGGCTTCTCTGGATGAATCCCTATCTCAAACAATGTTCGGTTAGCAAGCATGATTCTCCTTTTGATCTCTTGAGTGATGTCGTTTTGCGTGTTAACTGAAGACCCAAGATACATGAAATTCTTTACTATCTTGTCAGTGCCAATTGTGATGTTGGTGAGATCTATTTGGTTTCTACTTGATTTCTCAGTTATCCAGCTGCTGAAGCTTTTGAAATTAACTTGTTCAAAGAATAACCCCACGGAGTCTTTGATGGCTTATTGATATTCTTTTTCTAACTAATTGGGAGTTCAGAAGCTTCTTTGATGGTTTATCTATTCGACAAATTAGCGAATGTCATTACACATTTGTAGAGCTCGGTAATATACCTAAGCTAAAAATGTGTGATGGGATTTAATCCCAAGTGCTTTTGGCATTCCTGGAATTCTTTCAGACGTAGAACTTGTTCGTCCTGTCTAGATATTTAAATGTAGGGATCTTAAAGGTCCAAGAGAGATTTTGTTTAAATCTCAACTATTGACAACATTTTTACAGTAAAAATACTACTAACGAAATCAATTTAATCCATTTAAAGTTTTTCAATCATTTCTTATTCTAATGTCTGTTTTTATATAATAGTTATTTGATAGTTGTCTTCAATAGACACCTAAGATAATGCAAACGTACATTTCTATTCTGCACAATTGTAACTTCTGCATAGATCACAAACAATTTAAAAAGAGTTTAAATTACAATATAAGAATCTTATAGAAAGTTGTTCTTTCTAAACTTTTCGACATTGTGTTTCTTTCAACGTCTACATTTTTTGGTGTTTCCCTTTGTTTTCACAAGGGAAAATGAACTGAAAAAAAGACAGTAGAAAGACAAAGAGTGAGATAGATAGTCGGATGAATCTCATGAAAAAACTTTATTTAACTGACAAATCAACCCAATCACTTAGGAGTAACATCATGCTTCATCTAACGCCATGCCATCAGCATCGTCAACATACATACGCCGTGAAGGAAAGCGCAAGCATGGAAACTTTTCGAGTTTCAAGAGGCATTAAAAACTAAAATAAAGTTAAATTTACTAAAGTAAAAACTTTGACATTTCTAAAAGGGAAAAAATGTATATATACCGAAGGAAGAAGAATGAACTTTTGAGCGTGAAGAAAAGAAGGTGAAATTGTATAAGAAGAGTAATTTCATGTGCAAAGTCGTTGAACCAAAGGTGCTGGTGTTGGATAGATGGAACTGCAACTAAAGTCAAACTCTGAACAGTAGTGAAAGGCAATTTTCATAGCATAAACCATTATTCAAATGTCACACTTAAAAAATTAAATTTCCTCTGATGAAGTTCACTGAGGAAAATATTAAGTGGTCAATGTTTTTTTCAATGCGATGGTCGAAGGGAATAAACTTTTTCTGGACGATGTAAAATACTATATGTCAAATGAACGGTAATCTTAAATGCTATTATTTTGCAGCAGTGTAAATTATTATATACCTACCAACAAAAGCTTCGAAGAGACCAAATAAGGACAACTATTCCCAGTCTTGATCGTTGTCGCTAAAAACAAAGTGTGAAACATAATAAAATAAATGGTCATTTCCTATATACCAGAGGCTAGATACTGTCCGGACGAGTTATGTCGTTATGACTGTGTTGTTTTCCTTCCCTTGCAACCTTTGTTATGCTTATAGATGGACATTGTAAATACAATTAAAACTCAACTTTTTATTACAATAATGCGAGGTAGTTTTTTTTTTTTTTTAATACAAATTGGCGTTTTAAATTTTATTATATTTTTGATATGATAAAACCAACCATATCATATGAATAATGACAAAGTTGAAGTTTTTGTCTGATATGGGTAGATAGACTATAATAAACAATGTTTTTAAGGCCAATAACTTGTTTTTATATAAATCCTTCTTTGGCCTCTGTTTCTAGTTTGTTTGAAAATGTTCGTAGAAAAAAAAGTCTTGTGTGTAATAAAATACTGAAACGAATATTTTACTAAATATTTAAGAAAATTATACTTTTCAAATAGTTTATATGAAATGTGCTAAAATATTGACATATATATATATATATTTTTGTTTTTTGTTCTTTCTAAGTTTAATATTATTTTTATTATTTGTAAGAAATTATTTTTGTTCTCTATTATGTGAAACATTTTCACCAAATAAATACTTTTTTATATTTCTTTAAATTTTATGTGCGTACAACAGATAAAACTCAACTTTCCTAGAGTTTTTCGAGTTATTTGTATTGTTTCGACTCATTTTCTTTTCCTGGAAAAAATCTTTTATTTTATTTGGATGAATTCTCATCAAAGTTTTATTTTTGATTTTTTTTTTATATTATTTCTTAATTTCAAGTTCAATGGTTAGGTTGGTTTCTAACTATTAAAAGACAAATTATCCATGACAAGGTTTCAGTCGGTCTTTCTATTCATAACATTGAACATAGATAAGACATTTAATAAGTCTCTACTGGAGTGTATGAAAATTAATTTCTTTCAGTCTTCATTTATAAGATGGTAAAACAAATCTTCTTGATGCATTAATTGTTTTTTCACTGACTCAGCTCTGGATATGTAATCTTCATATTGAGGGTACCAAACTGGTATAGATCCTTCAAGCATGGATCTTACCCAAACAGAATCTTAAGAATTGATTGTTCACGGAAATATTTTGACCATCTTAAAATATATCCCAGGCGAGACATTAGTTTGTTATATGCTTACTCGATCGAAAGCTTTACTGAAATCAGCATAGATGAAGTCGGTTTGCATTTTATCTTCAAATCCTTTAATACTGTTCTAGGTAAATTCTACAAGATTTGTTGTAGGAGATCGACCTTTGACAAATCCATGTTGATACTTATATATTATGGANTTACTTACTCGATCGAAAGCTTTACTGAAATCAGTATAGATGAAGTCGGTTTGCATTTTATCTTCAANATGCTTACTCGATCGAAAGCTTTACTGAAATCAGCATAGATGAAGTCGGTTTGCATTTTATCTTCAAATCATTTAATAATGTTCTAGGTAAATTCTACAAGATTTGTTGTAGGAGATCGACCTTTGACAAATCCATGTTGATACTTATATATTATGGAATTACAATGAAAAGATATAAAATTACTATAACTTCTTTCTCAAGCACCTTACAAATACAGGACAGCTTAGTAATGACTCTAACTTTTGTTACCAGATTTAAATAAAGGATTTATAAATGAGGTCCTCTACAGCTCAGGAAATACTCAAGTTGTTAAGGATAAGTTGAATAAAAACAAAGGTTTACATAAATAGTGTGCTCATTTTAAGTCTTTTATACGTTTTTTAATTATGTCAATAGTTAAGCATAATTTTGTTAAATGTACCAGATCTTAGCCATTATTTTTTGTTGAGTTATTTAATACTTCTGGAACATAGACATCACAAATCACTTCGGGCTCTGAAGATGAATTTTCATCAAGAAACATTAGTTCTGGGAAATCATCGTCATTGGATTTGAATTTGATATAATTCCAGACATTTTTCAGATCAGATTTTAAGTTTTCTTTAACAGTGTGCGAATGTTCACCATAAGCAATATTCACCTGCCATTTAAATTGTTCTCTTAAATTACTGTGAATAGAGTAATCATCCCCAGCTACTTAAAAAAATTTATAGCCTCAGTCTTTTTGATTTCTTTGACATTTTAGGTTTCTATTCATCCGTGGTGGACTACGGTTGTTTACATATTCTTTTTTACACGGTACACAGTCTTCTATAATACTGCTGAGCACACAATACAAAACGTTGCCGAAGTATATTTTGATACCTCATTAACCAATAAGACCATGTGTGGAGCATCAGATGAAACCAAAACCAAAAGCCAGACATGAAGGTTCCCGACGACAAGGTCGACCACGGTTACAGAGAGTCAAAACTTCGCGTAAAAGTAGTCTTAAATTAGTACAATAAATTATTTAAATTACATTATAGACTGGGTGTACATCCATTCACAAAACGTTATTTACTACAAAATATTGTTATTGTTAAAACTAATTATATAAAATGCATTTATCCATGTGTCTAACAATTCCTTACCACCTATAGTTGTCTTCAAATACCTCTTAGTATAACAACAAGACCAGAAAGTTGAAAAAGTTTTAATCGAAATAATTTATTTACCATTTCCATTAATTTTCTTTTGCTTCCTCTTCCCAGAAGTCCATTACGAAAATTTGCTTGCGAAAGTCCAAGCTTCGACGATAATTTGTCAATAAGTAATTTATCAAAATGGAAACGAACAGAGAAATAATAATTAATTTTTACTTCAATAGTTGACATTAACCTAATTAATAAAATATAACAAATAACATTGGCAGGAGGAACTCACCGACTTGACTAGTGGGTGGGTTTTTGGAGGCAAGGAAGTCAAAGACATTTTCAAGAAAGGAAAAAAAGAAAACTTTATTTTTCTGTGTTTACTTTTGTATTATTTCAATAAAAGCATACAACGAGGACGACGATAACTGAAGAGACCAGAGTAATTTAAATAATAATAACAATTAATAAAAAAAGGACGAATAGGTCTTTCATTTCTTTACTTTAGTTTTCCTTAGCTTTTATCTTAACTTCCATCGAACAAAACAGAAAACAAGCTATAATTGACTA
Organism: Megaselia abdita; assembly: GCA_001015175.1. Lineage (NCBI taxonomy): Eukaryota > Metazoa > Arthropoda > Insecta > Diptera > Phoridae > Megaselia > Megaselia abdita. The sequence continues at coordinate 5,617 of JXPG01034271.1, forward strand.
ATTTTTGACATTTGAATCCGATAAATTACAGTGTTAAGAGGTTTTTGTTCACCTCTACCTTATACCTTTGATGTTGACAAGCACTGACCAACAAACAACAGAAACTGTCATCAAAGTTGGATTTCCGAATCAAAATTGAATTAGGAAGCGATGACGAAGGTGTTATTAGGTAGTTTTCTCTTTGTTTTAATGTGATTTAACGCATGCTCATTTCTCATAGTTAATGGTTTTTTTTTGTGATGAGTTAATTACATTGATAAGGATAAAAAATATTAACGAGTGAAAATAATTTACAAAAATATTAGGTTTGTTGTTTTTTTTTTTATTTTTAGAAGAACTTAATTGAGAACGTCTTCTGCAAATCTGACAACTGACTGTAAAAAACAACTCGATGCTAAAGAAAATATTACATATATCTTTTTTTAAACTAAAAAAATATATGTAATTTTATTGAACAAAAATTAAATATTTTTAAGGGAGAATTTTGTTACTTAATCATATCATTAATGGTAGAATTTCTTCTACAATTTTAGTTTTACACTGATATTCCCTATAGGAACTAACAGTGTGAGGGAGAATCTGTATAAGATCACTAAACCCTCATTAACTCTCTAATACTGCGCTATTGCTCTACCACCCGGAAAGCGAGAGGATGTGGGTTCAATTCCCATCCGCACAAACCGTTGGTTTTTTTTCATGACAAAATAGAATACTCTCACCTTGTAATATGATTTCATTTGGAACTTTACGTACAATTTTGAGAGACGGGTTATTATTAAATAAATTATAATATATAGTTACATCAAATAGTTAAACATAGCCATTTGAATATTGGAACTTAAAAAAGTGCACTAACAGAGTATATCTAAAACTTGAAAATATTAATTTAGAATGTAAATTAATGTATGTATTATATTTTAAAAATTCAAAAACAAAATTAAGCATAGATGATAAAATTATTAATTTAACTCATTTTTAATATAAAATAAATATACTATATATATATATGTTGAAGCAGGAGGCAAATCAGCTCAAGTTTACGAAAAGATAAAAGAGGTACTTGGCCAGCAGGTAGAAGTAAAAGCCTTAAGTCAACGATCACAGATAGAGCTCAAGAACGTTGATGAAGTAACTTCAAAGGAGGAGGTCGCTGAAAAAATAAAAGCGCAATTTGATGTGTNGTAACTTATCTCAAAATGTTTAAAAGTATTAACTTCAAAAAGAAAGAAATATAGAAATAATAATATATTTTTTAGAAGGAGAACACTGAAAGGTGAACTGCTCTTCCAACTTGTTGAAGCAGGAGGCAAATCAGCTCAAGTTTACGAAAAGATAAAAGAGGTACTTGGCCAGCAGGTAGAAGTAAAAGCCTTAAGTCAACGATCACAGATAGAGCTCAAGAACGTTGATGAAGTAACTTCAAAGGAGGAGGTCGCTGAAAAAATAAAAGCGCAATTTGATGTGTCGTTGACGGATTTATTCCTACGTAAAGCATATTGTGGGATAAAACTTTGTTAAGACCTAAAAAGTCTTAACAAAGTTTTGGTTGTTTTAAAAATACAAACAAGAAGTCTTTGGGTAACAAGCGGGATAGTAAGGACAATTTTCAAATGTTTATAGAAAATTCAGAGTATTTCAATCAATTTTAAAGCGGTAAAACTCAAGAAAATCCTTATAAAGAAGTTTTAGTTTTTAAAAATTAAAAACAAGAAACAAAAATTTGATTATTTTTAATTCATATTTTTAGTTTTGAGTTTAGAAGACAACGTTTGTATATGGGTAAGGTTTGTCTACCTAAACAAATTTAAAAGCACAATGTTTTGATTTTAGCATAAATAATTAAAAGGTAGTTAATTAGGCATTTGGTTGGTAGCAGTAAACAATTTTCTTTCTTTAAGAATTCTAAAAGAAATCTTTAATACATCTTAAAGAGCTCTCATTTCTTCTGAAATATTCTTTAAGAAGTCTAAAAGATTTCCTTTGAAAGTCTGATTATATCTATCAGAATTCAATAATATTTGTTTAATACCTTTTAAATAAGCTTCTAGATGACTTTCTCTTAAAAAGAGGTAAATAGAGATAAATAACATATCTTTAAATTGGTTTTATATGACTGACTAGTGCGAAATGAGAAAAATGTAAGAAGCAACACTGACAGTAGCAAGCTTTAAAATTTAAAAGTTTCCATTTGAAGAGTTATTTGCAAGTTGAAATATCCGGGAGGGAGTTGCTTGCTATTTCTACCAATATACAAAAAGTGGATTTGCTCCAGTTTTGTATAAGATATTGGAATTCTGAAAAGAGAAAAATTATTCTTTAGACTTAAAGTTCAATATGAACAAAAAAGAACTTAATTTTTCTTCTTTTGTTAGATTTTTTTTTAGAAGACTTATTCTAGAATGATTTAAGAGCTCTCTTAATACTTTTCTAAGCCGAGAAGTCTTTAAGATTTCTAAGTTCCGACTTTTAAAGAATTCTTTAAGAAGTTATTTTTTTCTAAGAAAAGATCAAAATAAGAAAAATTTAGATTTCTTAAAGAAGTTGTGTGTTTACTGGGGTTTAGGTTCTAGCACTGTCGCCATCCAATCGGACTATTCTGAGTTCGATCTTCAGCTCCTACCTTAGAATTATTAGTGAGAATTTTTCTTTCGTGTGAGTCGGAGATTTAACCTGACGCTACCCTCCTCATTTCAATGTTGATAAAATAAAAGGGTATTTCTAACACAATCGTTGAAATAGATTCATAACTGACTCTATTCATAGGAAGAGGGAGCACTAAAAGCACAAAGTCGATAAGCAGATGGTAATTACATGGGAAGCAAACATTCATTTTGTTTAATTTTAAGTATAATAAAATTTAAAAAAATTACATATAATTCAATTATTTATTCATTTTAATTATATTTTAATGATTATTAAATAAAAAAAAAAATAAAAGTAAAATTTATATAATGCTAAAAAACATATATACAAAATTAAGAAATTGGAATATAAATATTCAGTTTTAAAAAAAGGTGTACCAGTGATATTAAGGAATGTTTGCTTCCTATGTATTTACCAGCTACTTTTCTACATCAGTGCTGTTAGTTTTCCCTCTTCCTCTGAATAGAGTCAGTGATGAGCTGTCTGCTATATTATCGAGTGTATTAGAGGTACCCTTTTATTTTATCAACATCGAAACGACGAGGGTTGGTCAGGTAGTATATCCGACTCACACGAACCAAAATTTCTTACGACAAATTCTGACGCGTGCACTGATGATCGAACTCAGAATCGTCAGACTGGAAGGCGAGAGTGCTAGCACCTACACTAACCAACTACTTTATAGAGAAGTGCATCCAAAATTCCCAACAAATAAAAAGAAATGCAAAGTAGAATACTTTATTCAATATTATTTTAAACTATAGTTTGTTGAAAATATTAGCAAGATGTGAAATGTTTAATGTTTTTGTTACAAATTTGTTTTTTTAAGCTGTTAGTCTTAATTAAAACTGTCAAAGTTCAGTATTGTTGGACACATTTTGAAATTTATGTAATTTTTAATTTTGACACTTCAATTTCAAGCTTGAAAATTAATACCACGAAAATAATTTGAACAAAGACATTTTATATCAATGAGTGTAATTTTAGGTTTATGACAGTTACGAAATATATCACACAATTACAAGCCTTTAGGAAAGGTTATGATATGAATATGAATATCTCTATGTAAATAAATTTTATAATATTCAAAACAAAAACAGTAGGTTGAATACTTGATGGAAATGCACCGCAATCAAACAACGAATAAAGTGAAATTATAATTACAGCTAAAAGCTCTTCCCGGTTATGTTACCACTCCTCCTGTTCCGTCGTTATATCAAAATACACTCTTTTTTGGTTTTAAATATTTTTATTATACCTTATGCTTCATAGATGAAATTTCATTGTGGACTACAAAATGTGGTATTTAAAATCTGATGTGGGTAATTGAGAATTCTGTGTTCGATCCTCAGTGAACACGTTAGAATTTGTCTTCTGTTTGAGGTGCTAATTAGACTTGTTTCGAAGTTTGTTGTGCTATTTTTTTGTTATAATCAACGCGATTAAAAAACCGATAACCAACTATGAAGTATACTTTTCCTATAAAAACATTACAAGGAATCCATGTAATTATACCATAGAATGCAAACTAGCTCCAGGAATATTATTAAACCGTTGATTTAAAAAGAGATGCAGTTAAATATAAATCAATTTCGATTTCAATAAACCGCAATAACAAAATTTGCGATAACTGGAAAGAGAAAGAAGACAATAAAATGCCATATAAAATATAAAATTGAGTAGTTCATTCATATGGAAATGAGTTGAATTGAAATTGATTCGATTCTCGATATAACAATGGAATCAAATAGAAAGGAAGAACGAACCGAACAAATATGTAGTTCTGGGCTCTTGCTGTATATTAGGGTGAGCCTAAGGGTGAACGGGAAAGCTTTCGTATTAACTTTTTTTTTTATTTCAAAAGTTAGAACTACTAAAGGTTTTAAAAAATAATTCTTGAACCTTTTCATACATAAATAGTTTCAATAACTAAGTAATAGTAAAAAGGTAAACTTCGTTACTTTATTGTAACTGTTCGGATAATCCTGTTCATTTTTAAGGAACATTTTTAATATTTAACAATTTTTTATACGTTTTAATGTTCTTACATTTTCTTACGTCATTTTTAAATTTTAAGCATTAAAGTCGTTGTTTCAAAATGCAGAATATTCATTTGAAATATCAATATCATTAACTGTTACAATGATGACATTTCATCCAAATAATTTTGAGAATGTCATTTTATTCTATGGCAGTACATTTTTTTCATATTAAAACATTTTGAAAAGCTGTATAAAATTTTATTTTTCATAAAATTGAAACGGACAACTAATAAGCATTATCTGGACAAAACCTAAGACAAATGTTCATATTTCTACTGTCTTGCAATTTTAATTACTTAGCATTGCAATAAAAAAGTATTATAAAAATGCATTACATTTTTAAACACAATTCAAAACTTTTCTTAGAATTTGGTAAAATTTTATTTTCAAAACCAATCCAAAATACACATAGAAAAAAAATATTCTCTTAATGTAATATGTAAGTTTTTTTCAGTGAAAACAGTGTTTTCGAAATTTTATAGCAAATCTTATCCGTAATCCCTTATATTATAACCGTTATAGCTTTCATTTTACTTTTAGAATTAGGGCAATTACTTGCATTTTAATTTCCATGGTCACTTTAATTAAAATTGTTCTTACGATTTAGTTGTTTCTATTCTTTCTGTTTATTTGTTTATATGTCAGCGAAAAAGACACTTTTTCAAAGAGAATTTTACTAAACTAGCATATATATTAAATTAAATGTTTCCTATATTTAAATCATACCAGTCCATCGCTCCCTCAAAAGTTGACTGGAATAGATAAAGTCGTACAATAAAGTCGAAAGATACACCCTATGCCATGCATGCAATTGAGAAGTAGAATCAAGGGTATAGGTTAGTCAGTCAGTTGATAAACACTTGCTACTTGTTCTCCTCCTGTCCACAGACTACGAGTTAGCATAGTAGTATTGTGTCCTATCCGTTCTATGAGATATGATATTCAATTTGATTTTCGTTTCATTTTGCGCTTCTTTCAACCCTTATTAATAATTTATGAATACGAAAGAGTATTTCAATTATAATAATTTAAAACTTTTACCTAAAAATGGAATGTTTTTTTACACAATGTGAATACATGTTATATACATGTATTGTAAGTTCTATAGATGAGATAGAATTCCTTTCGTTTTGCCGCTCTCAATATTTTGACAAAGGATGAAAACGGGTCTGACATTACTTTGTCATTACTTTATCTAACATTTCTGTTAACGATTCTGAAATCTGAAAGGGAAGAACCTTCTCTTTTTTACTACTATTATGTTTTATTTATAAATAATAGATGTGTATTGTCTTTCGAATTTCCTATTGTTTGAAAATTTGATTACGTTCGGCTCTTACTCTGTCAAGGTTCAGATGTCAGTCAGTTAGTTAGGTAAGCAAATCAGAATTCTGTTCTATATCTCTCTTTCTCTCTAAATATAACCATGGATGGCTCTTATTTTTGAATTATTTAAATACCAGTATTGATTCTTTTCAATCTAAATTTCATATGAAACCTACTATTTCAGATAGATTTGTTTTTATAAGGGTTGAAATTTTTGATCATGGTATATAAGATATTTTCATTGTTAAAAAATATATTTAATGAGAATATTTGGTATCATATTTCATTATGAAAAAAATAAACAAACAAAATTGAGGTTTCGCACTAATATATCAAAAAATGTTTTAATATCATAAAATGTATTTTCCCATTATATATTTATAACAATTTTATATTTTTGCCTCTAGAGATAATTTAGACAAGTAAGAAAAGATTTCCGTGAAATCGAAAGTGGTAAAGAGAACGATTGGGAGGATTTTGAAAGAGAGGATTAGGTCGAATATGACAACATTGATATGGACGATTACGACGAGAGATCACAAAGTGACTTTGAAGAAGATAATTGCTTTTATTTAATGAATATTTCTATATGTATAACACAAAATAATTTGCCTCTAAATTTGGAAAAACTCCATGGCCACGCAATCTAGTTTTAACCAGTACATCACCCATTACATTTTCGTGTTGGTGATTATTTCATTGAATATCAAACCAACATGGTTCTTACATTGAAAGGGAAATAATCAATTTCAAAGAATCAAAAACAATTTTAATGTTTCTTAACCTGAACTTTATCAAATTTCTTTTGGTTTTTTAATTGATTGCTTATATTGAGTTTGAAAATATTCTTTAGATGAAACTTTTCAATAGCAAATAAGTTTCTTTGACTTATATTTTTACTTGCTTCTATAATGTAATCTTTGTATTTAAAATAATTTTTATCTAAATTCAAGGAAATCCTAATCAATATTTAGATTTTCTATTTTTTTTAATTAAAATTACTTTTGTTTGATTTTAAATAACTTTTGTTTGATTTTAAATAAATTCAAATACATTTCAAAACAAAATCTTTGGAATTCAATAACATTTCTTTTGGAAGCTAAATAAATTCAAATAAATCACAAACTAAAATCTTTGAAATGCAACAATATTCCTTTAAAATTCAAAAAATTAAAAAAACAAATCTTTGAAACCTGAAAAGAAATCTTAATTAATATTTAGATTTCCTATTTTTTGTTTTTATTAATATTCAATTTTTTTTTTAATTTTAAATAAATTCAAATAAGTTTTAAAATAAAATCTTTGAAGTTCAACAAAATTTCGGTTGGAAGTAAAATATAGTAAATTCAATAAATCACAAACTAAAATCTTTGAATTTAAAATTCAAATAAATTTGTTTAAAATTAAAAAAAAAAAAAAAAACAAAAAAACAAATTATTTGTTAGAAAAATAAACAACATTTCTTTGAATTCGAAATAATATATGCTTAAACTAAATAAAAGTTCTTTGATTTTAAAAATTATAATTTTGACCAAAAAAATCTCTCGATTGTAAAGACGATTTTTCCACTAGACAGATTTATTTTATTTTTGTTAATTTAAGAAAAAGAATATTAATGACTGTATATTTATCAACAAAATAAAATTAGTTTTTATTGTAAATTTCGCTAACACTAAAATTATAGAAAAATGTTTTTGACTGCAAGAATTCATCCTAGGTCTGAAAATGATCCAATATTCCACCAGCTTAAAACGAAATATGAAGTTGAGCGCATTAAAT
>JXPG01034279.1:0-13739 GCA_001015175.1 Megaselia abdita
AAAAAAAAAAAAAAAAAAAAAAAAAAAGCTGTAACCAGAATTTTCGGAGTTTTTGACAGAAATTTTAATGGACGAGAGGAATTCAGTGCTATTCTGCGCAAGTGTTTGGATTCGATTATGTGGTAATAATAAAAAAGCTCAAATTATTTTTCTTAAAATACATTCTTAGACAGCCATATACCAGTGTGATGTATCTCGAAACTAAAGAACCGTCCTCTAAAAATGCACATAGAATACATGATGAAAACTTTAAGGGGTATTATTTCAAAACAAATGACCGAATTTGACAAAGAACTGTGTCTTTCTAATACAATCAAGACACGATTAATATAATAATATTTTTGATTATAAATTTTGAATGAGACCAATGATTACCAGACATAATGGTAAACTTGAGAAACATAAAACGTAAAATAAAATATTAAAATGTGATGAAGAAAATGTATTGATTTGCTACTTTATATAAATAAAAATAATTTTGATATAACAGTTTTGACAATAACAAAAATTTAGCTATATTTTTTGTAAATAGCATATACTATTTTTTTGGGGTCATGTCAAGTGCCCGCTTTTCAAAAAGGACAAAGTGTCAAAATCGATACACTATGTCAGAATTCGGAATCTCCATTGTCTAAATTACATATTCCAAAATTTCTACACCCAGAGGAAAAATAACATTTTTTTCTGCAAATGAAATCCAGAAATTCTGAAAAGTAGCATTTCAAGAATTTCCGAACAAAATTTACAAACAATCTAAAAACATGTAGAAAACCTGAAATTCGTTTGCAGTTTTTCTGAAAATAAATACCAATAAAAAAATATTGTTTTCATCCAAAAATTCATCAGATAAAATGATGTTCTATTCAGTTCACTAATTTTCAGTGGTCGTTTGTTTGTTTGGCTGAATGCATAGCAAAGTTGACTATATGTAAAAGCATATGTTGTTAGTTCAACACTTCACATTTTTGACTTTTTTCCCTTTGATATTTAATTTCAGAAAATCGGAAAATATTTTCAGGTTTTCTGAAAAGTTTTTAGAAAATCATGATTTCTTTGCAGGAAACCTGAAAAAAATAGCAAATCTAAATTGGAAGCAAAAAAAAAGCAGAAATCTGTCATAATATAGCAAATTTCTGCAAAACTAGCTCTGGGTGTAATATTTAACTTAAAAAACCCGAAAGAAAAAATCAAATATTGCATATTTTTCAAAACGCTTTACTCAAAATCCGAAAAAAAAAAAAACCAAAAACAATAATTCATAATCCATTTTTTTTAACAAACCAAACTAACCAAAACTTAATCATTTCTGTAAATCGGCGAAATGAGCCGATGGAGATAATCGCACATATCAATTTCAATGCTAATTTAAATTTATATCTTACAGTTCGGATTGTCTTCGTTCCAATAAAAATTGTTAAGTTGCTTTCGTCAATTTAATTATCGATAATTAAGCTCAGTTATCCTACCCTTAAAATTAAACTATAAATAGAAGAAAGAAATTTTTAGTAGCTCAAATAAAAAATAATTTTAATTTTGTATGTATAACTTGGGGCACAGGTCACTTTATGATCTATACATTTAATTCAACAATTAAATTATCAACATTCTATAGCAGTATAGTGGTTTATAAGTTGGGTCTATTTCACATAAAACTGCGATTTGAAAGAGGTTAAGCAATAATTGAGAGAAAACCCAATTTCTAATAGTTCCTCGAAATATCGTCAACAAATTCATAAAACATTGTAATGTGTTTAGAGACTTTAGGGAGTATCATGCAGAAAAACCATTTACTAAAACAAGAACACAAATTTTGCATTCTAAAAATTATGATTTTTATGAAAACTTTTTTGTTTAATCTGCCCTCTGAGGTAATTTTTGTTTTATTTTGTTTTAGCTATACGCAATACAATGCTTTATTAGTTAAGGATTATTTAGGGAATATTTTGTTCTTTTTAGTTTAATTTTAAAATGTCTTCATTAAAAGTTTTCATAAACTTAAAAAAAAAACGTTTATATTTAAAAAAATAAATTTCCAGAAATATGATTTCCAAAACAATGATGATTTAGGCTATCCTGAAATAAAAGAAAAACAAGAGCGAAGGAGATGATGGAATACCAGCTGAACTGATGAGAACAGCGATAAGCGATAAGTAGAATAATAATAGCTAGCTGGAATCTGACGAAGGTCCGACAGCAACGATATATGTATGTAAATATGTTTCGATTTTTTTTAGATTTAGCTCCATATTCCACCTTTCAGTACTCTGATGAATCATACTTTTTAACGTCTTTAGGTCTGCCATCATCACTATATCGCCTGCTCGTCTGCGTACATGAGGACTTTGATATTCCTTCCGTTTTTATTCCTCCTAGGTAGTCACTCATGTCGTTCATATATAATGCAAATAATAAAGATGACATTAGGCAACCTTGCTTTACATGTCATAGGTTTTCAAAATATTCTGATAGTTCTTCACCTGCGCAAACCGCAGCTACAGTATGTTCATACATGTTTTCAATTATGCTTAGAAGTTTGGTTAAAACTCCTATTGTGTGTAGCTTGTAGAATAACAGATTTCTTGGGATTTTCTGCTTTGAAGTCTATGGAAAAGGAATACAGTTTCTTATTTTCTGCAAATTTGAGTTTGGCTATTGATGTAATATTATAGATATTTTAAATGGTAGAGTATTTTCTATTAAATCCGGCTTGATACCCATTTAAGACATTGTGTTCCTCTTTCCAGTTTGTTATTAAAAATTCCAATAAAAAGTTTTGAAATACAATTAATGAATTTTATTCGGCGATAGTTTACAAATTCATCTGGTTCAACTTTTTGAAAATAGAAAATATAATACTTTTCAAGAAGTATTTATCGATTTTTCCTTTGTTGTAGATTTGGTTGAATATCTTGACTACCTCTGATAAAAATCAATTTGAAGAATTCATGAAAAATAAAAAAAAAATGTATCCTCTTTAGTGAAATTTCAGAATTAAAGTATTCATCTTTTGTAATGGGTTTTGCATACTGTTCATCTTTTGCTTGTTGTGGATGATTTAGTAAGGACTGGAAGTAACTTCTGAATTTAGTTTTATAACCACCAATATTGTTTACTATCTTCTACATTACATACTTTTGGATCGTATAAGTCGTAGTTTTGTTGTTTACAATATGATCTGTAATGCAGGTAAGCTTCAAAATATCTGTTTGAAATGTTTTTCGTTTGTTTGCCTACAACTGTTCAAAAATTTGAAAGACTTACTTCTAGATTTACTACAGTCATTGTCAAACCACTTGCTTTTCTGTCGATCTTTTTTACTCCATTCCTGATTTTCATGAATCCATATAAACAGCCTCCTCTTGCTCTCTCAAATCTTGATATATTTGTACCTAACTTCCAATTTAAATCAAAATCCTCAAAATACTTTGAATATGAACTTATATCTTCTATGTGCGTCTTAATGTAAACTCCTTTCTCAATTTCCAGTAGAACCATTTATCCGCAATCTTCATTCGTTCACCTCTGACCATCACGTTATGTTGAAGACATAATTTTGTGTAGTAAACATTTGTTGTCGAACTTTCTGGGATTGCTTATGGTACGGGAGAAAAAACATCAAACTATGAAGATGAAGCAAAAGTGAAATTTATTAAATTATCTTAAGAATTTCGAAATGTTGGTTTGTGATTCGGTAAACGTTTCAACGAACATTCTGAGCAGATATAAGACCGATTCAAAAGTTTTCCTTTGGAGGTCGGCGAAACCAATTTTGCGTTATTTACAAGAAACTTTTTATCAAAGTATTTTGAACATTAAGTTTTTGGTAACACAATTTTTTGTGTTCTATAGTAAACAGCTCATAAAAATAAGCACACTTTAGAGAGTAATGCTCAGACCTTCTTGGCAATATTCCAATAGGAACATCAGCGAGTCAAATCTCTGAGGAGGATCCCGAGGAACTACCACCAATCTCAATCGCTGAGATTAAAGCGGCCATATCGAAGTTGAAGAACAACAAACGTTCTAGATCTGATGGGATACCAGATACAGATACACCATCTTTTCCAACAGTGGAATCCTATCGTGGAATCATTGTACTTAACTCGGCACTGACAAGTTTCAGTCAGTAAAGGATTTGACTTATCTTGGGTCTTCAGTTAACACCCAAAACGACGTCACTAAAGAGATCAAAAGGAGGATCATGTTTGTGTTAAGATCGAGATTCATTCGGAGAAGCACTAAACTAAACCTCTACAGGACTCTCATTATGCCGGTTCTGATATATGGGGCTGAGTCGTGGGCATTATCAAAACAGACAAAAATCTGAAGGTATTTGAGAGGAAGTGCTTCGCATGATTCTTGGTCCTATGTATGCAAACAATTGTCGAGTACAATCATAAGCTATATGCTGAATCCAGTATATAGATAGAGTGCGAAAACAACAACTTCGGTGGCTTGGAGATATGTATGTATGTATATATGTAGTAAGCAGATCTGTCTTAGGATGAACCAGATTATGTTTCCTTGTCACAATGTCCCTGGCTTTAGCAAGAGGTTTGAGTTTATTTTAGTGAACCTACAATTATTTCCGAGGATAGTAAGTCTTGTATTTAAATTACGAACACTGCGATTAACCCTAAAAGACAGAAATACATATTTATATTAAATATCATTTTTTGAAAGAGTTGATTGACAAGGGAAATATCAAATTGGAGTACATTCCTTCTGAGAGTCAACAGGGTAAAATACTAACGAAACCGATAATGAAGGACGCTTACTTGAAACTATTGTTGTAGATATCTAATTGAAGGGTAATATTTTCACGGTAACTTTGCTTTTGTATTTCCTTTTTTTTTAATAGAAATAAAATGGCTGTTAACTCATTAACTCGAAAACTAAAATTAGTAATTTGTAATTAAAACTTTTAGAATTACTATTAGAATAGTAAATTTTACTATGAAATTCGATAGTAAAAATTACAAATATTTTTTCTGTATGCTCTCAACCGAAAAAAAAATAATTTTTCCACACAGCCATAATTTGTTTAGTATAAATAAAATTAAAGTTTAAAAAAATATATTTCAAAAAGAAAATTGAATGAAGCGGTTAAATGTATTCTAAAATAGCCCCATTCACAGCCTCTGGGCCCATCCTCACTTCGTATAATATATTAGAAACCATACAAATCATATTATTGATAACAAAGTCTATAAAAACAAATTTTTCCTGAGTTGCCCATTCTTACGCCCATGTGTTTCCAAAATGTTGATGAGGGATTATAGGTCTTAGTACCTTCAAAATAATGTATCACACGACCCCATATGATTGAAGATAACAAAGTTATCTTAATTTAGCTTTAGTTGCCCCTTTCCTACGCCCGTGTATTTCTAACCCTACATGATTCTAAGTATTAAAGTAATGTACTGAAATTTAATTTTTTTATATCCCATTTTTCGGTTTTTCGCTTCCTCACGTCACTGCATTTAGAAATTCCAAAAAGTAATTATGGGAGTTTGAGGGTGTCATCAGCACCTTTAAAACGCGATTTCAAGCTTGGGAATCAGTTAAGATTTTATTAACCAAAATTTACAAACACTTAAGTTGGAAGCTTCCAGAATTTAAGCGCTAGCGCTATCTGGTGTCGACCAATTAGAACTCTGTTAATAACAGTTTAGTCAGGTAGACCTTTAAAACGAGGTATCACCTGCATATATCAGATGTTGTTTAACCCTTCAAATCTGGCTTACAAAATGTTTACGGCAGACGGACAGACCGACTGACAGACAGACAGGCAAAACAAATACATAAGGGTATTTTTTTCAAACAAAAAAAAAGCAAAAATAAAAAGCAATAACACCAGAAATGTGTGGGCAGCAATTAACCCTTTGACTACTAATGTTCACATGTATGGCCACGATTTTTGGAAGGACTTAAGTTGTATATCGGCTATATTTTGGCTGCGATTTGAATACAATGAGACCTGTATTAAAGTTATTGATACCTAGTTACCAAATGAAAGTCTAGCTTTAAAAACCAGGTTTACAAACAAAATGTTTGTTACGAAATTGAAATTTGTAATTGTAATTTTTTGAAAATAAAGATTCGATAGAATATTGAAGAAGTTCTTAACCTTACATTTAACTCAAAACCAAGATGGAAGGTAGACAAAATTATTAGAGTGTGGTCGAAGTATCCGCATATATGGACATCAATTCTCAAAGGTCGTCAGATAATGAAACAAAATGATCACTATGACATTTTACAGACCCATATTAACACTATAGTATAAACAATATTTTACAAAACAAAGCAGATTTCATTCTCTTATAATAATAATTTTCTTCTCTTACGTTTTGTGTAAAACCTCGAGTCTACATATGTGTACAATTTAGGTAATCAAACATTTGAAAAATTACAAATTATTCTTGGCCGATTGGGGGCCAATTAACTTAAATAACACAACAAAGAAATGTTTTAGACGGTTTGGGATCAAAGGGTTAATTCAGAGATCAAGGAAGTTCGGAAAGTTAACTTAGTGACTGAAATTATTGATAATAAAACACATACAGAACAGATCAAGAAATTGCAAACATAAAGAACAATTACTGTATCACCATTGCTTCTAAAAATTATCTGTAAAGTACATTTACAATAGCTGATAATTTTGTTTATTTCCAATTACAGAATCAGAAATTAGAAAAAACTTCTAATGGAATGGATGGAATAACTAAAACCGACCTGTTGCAATCAGAAGACTAGTTCTAACAAGTTTGTTTAATCTTGTCATGAAGAATTAAATCTCTACCAACATACTCATGGCAACAGTTCCACCTATACATAAAGAATGAACACATCGTCATTGATCAATTAGCGTGATTAAAGCGTGATATCAAGCTTGAAAATGAAATAAGAACTTCTTAATTAACAATTTCTTACCTTCCGCTAGCGTCATGTGATGTCGACAAATCGAAATTCTGTTAAGGGTAAAATAGACCCTTGAAATAATCTGTGTATTTGAACGAACATCGTTTACCCCTTCCATTCTGCGTTGCGAAAGGTTTACGGCAGACAGAAGTATAAAGCGAGTACATGAGTGTATTTATCAAAAAAAAACACTAAAATAATGACCAAATGAATGTAATAAAATAAAAACAAGTTGATGCAGTCTATGACCACATCCTAGACCTTTTCCTAATAACAAAAGACTTTTATTTTTGTTAATAACTTCGGAACGGCTTTAGCTAGAGACTTGAAATTTTAACAGTATGTCCGTCTGGCCTGAGAGAAATTTTCAAAAAACATTTTTTTTTCATTTACAAAATCAGCCCATTACTGGGAGACTCACTAACGTATTTCCGACTGATCTCAGTTAATCTGATTTATTATTAAGATAATTCTGTTTCCCCTCGTTTTTTTTCAAAATGGATAGATAGTCAACTTTTTTTTTATTTTTAAACTTTTTATTATAAAGTAATATCCACGTCCAAAGCCTCCACGCAATTCCAAATCAGCAGCTCCAGCACCAACATCTCCCTTCTTCTGAGGCACCTGGTCGACGTCTGTAGTTAGAACGATCTTCTCCAGTTTTGTTGGAGTCTGATTTTGGTCCAGCAGTTGTTGGTCTTGGGCGACCGATTTCGGACCTAGCTGGGCGTTTCAATGTAGCTGGAACGATCTCTGGGGGCAAATGCAAGTAAGAGCGGAGGTATTCAATATTTTACGTGTCCGGAAGAAAAAGGACATTGACTAGTCTCTATTTGAACCTTGGATCGGGGTTTAGTTTGTAAGAGTCCCACAGTATTTAGTGTAACGCTACTTTGTGACAATGTATGTTAAGTCTCTGGTGCAGAAAAAAATTTAATTTTCTCGGGAACCGTTGCAGCTACGGTCTTNTTTTACGTGTCCGGAAGAAAAAGGACATTGACTAGTCTCTATTTGAACCTTGGATCGGGGTTTAGTTTGTAAGAGTCCCACAGTATTTAGTGTAACGCTACTTTGTGACAATGTATGTTAAGTCTCTGGTGCAGAAAAAAATTTAATTTTCTCGGGAACCGTTGCAGCTACGGTCTTGAAACTTGCAGGAGTGGTTAACATCTGAAATCGGAAGCTTCGATTCGGGTTTTGGAAATCATGATGATGAATTTGAGCACCGTGTTTTGTGGAGCATATACAGTGCCGTTCGGTCAACGAGATCGAGTGAAGAAGGAAATCGAGTCCGGTCAAATATAGTAGATGGGTCTAACCTGATGTGGTGGTAAACAATGACGTTAAGACGGACTATTATCTCATACCTCTTATTGAGAACATTTTCACTAACTTCAACGTTTGTTCATATTTTTCAAAACTTGATCTCTCGATTAGATATAAGTTTAACGTAAAGGTCAATAAATCAAAATGTTTTTTTTATAAAACCTGAAATTGAGTATTTAGGATATAGATTATTCACGCAGGGCTTATATGTTTTATGGATGATAAAATGGAGGCGATTTCAAAGGACCCAGAACCGAAAGATGTCCATGAAAGTCAAAAGTTGTTTGGGTTTACTTTACTTTTATGGGTCATTAATTCCAAACCTATTTAGTGAGATGCGTCCTCTTTATAACCTTGCAAAAAAGGATGATTTGGAATGAAGAATGCAAACGATGTTTTGAAAAAAAATAAATCATTACTTCAGTCTTGTATGATCCATCTTTACCTCTGAGTATCGTTTGTGATGCAAGTTCTTATGGAGTAGGAGGGGTCTTGATCCACATAGTGGATGGAGTGGAACGGTCGGGCCTAGAAGATTCTACTCAAGTACATTGTCAAGTGCTGAAAATAATTACTCTCAATTGGAAAAGGAAGCGCTGGCTAAGCCTAAGAAATTTCACAAGTATACGAATACGGAAAATAATTTACGCTGTTTTCAGATCATAACCTCTTAAGTTTATATTCGGAAATGAGTAATGTGACAGGTGCCAGAGTTCAGAGTTTTCTTTCACAGTAAAACTATTCCATAAAGTACCGAAAAGGATCGTTGATAGGAAACGCTAACGATAATTGGTGAAATTCCATTGGATTATAATTCTATAAAAACTGCAACCGTTGACATCCCATATAAGGATGAATAAGTGAAATACATTCAATCAGGAATATATGGCCTAATAATACTAATGACATAACTATAAATTGTTCAAAAGACACATATATGAACGGTCATTTACCGACGCGACGGATGTATTTGGATGGGTCAGCGAATATTTATTCCGGAGTCTCTTAAGGAAAATATTTTAAATATTATATCAACGAAAGTCATCCTAGGGTTGTTCGGATGAAATCAATAGCTCGAGGCACTGTGTGGTGGACTCAAATATACAGAGATATTGAATATTTCGTTTCCTCTTGGGATTCCTGTCAAGAGATAAATTCAAATTATTCAGGTAAACAGATTAATCTTGGCCTAAGTCAAAAAAACCTAATGCTGAATACAGATTTTTTTCATTTCGAAAATAAAACTTTTGTTGTGTTCATTCATACTAAATGGTATGAAGTGAAAATAATGAAAAAAACCAATGCTGATGAAATAAATCTATTTTCTCGACATTGGGTTTACATAGAAAAATTGTATCGGACAACGGGCCACCCTTTGGATCGCAGGAGTAAATACAATTTTATCATCTTTATGGAATAAAAGTCCTCAAATCGATTCCAGAACACCCATCATCAAACGGATCAGCAGAAAGAGCTGCTGGAATAGTTAAAAAGGCTCTTACCAAAATGAGACATGATCCTAAAACCAAGAATTTGTCCATAGATAGTTTGGTTAATCATTTCTTATCAGGGATGTGCCAAACTTAAGAATACTATTGACAGAAGTAAATTACGTAAATTACTTTATTTAACGTGAATAAAAACTTAACGGTTTTTTTTTGTTTCAAATTTCGTTTGCAAAGTGTATAGGTCTAAAAATAAAACCTTCTGCGGAACTTAAATGGAACATATTTCCACACTAATTCCTCTTCGAATATAAGACACTTAAGTCAACAGTGACAATAGTTTCCAAAACAAAAAAAATAAATATTTTTTTTAAGAAAAATCAAAATTTGAAGTCCAAAATTAAAAATTAATGTCGGAAATTTTATTTGTAGTGTTGAGCAAAAAAAAGAACTGGAAGTCAACAATTTTTATCTGAGTTTATTGTTCTAGAATTAGAAAAAGCGACATTTGTAAGCTAAACATTAAATATTTTTTTTTTTCAAATAACTTAAATTAAAGGTGAAATTTTGGTTACAGTTACAACATTAAAAGAAAAAGCATTTTTAAACAAATAGTTGGAGAAAAATAATTTCATTCTTTTATATAAAAGACTAGCTAGCTTTTCTTTAAATTAAAGTCGAAAGCATATATTTCACAAAGTTCTGATTTTCGTAATTATATGAAAATATGTTCTGAGCACAATGTTTTCCCATTTAGTCTTCTTAACACAAACAACGCAAGATATAGCTAATATAAGGATATTTTTCAAAAAATAACATTATTTGATTAACAAATTTTACAATATTTTTATTTTTTTATTTGCAGAATCTAAGAAGAAAATGTCTTTAATTAAATAACATAAAATATATCATCAATCACATAATCCAAATATAAATGGAAATCATTCAATATACTATCAACAATAAACTATACAGAATGTGGAAGAGAATTGATGCAGAATTGGAGATCGTGCACATAGACCGTGATTGCACGCTGAACAACACGTTCGCCTTGTTGTACTTTCTGTCTATACGAAATCGATTGACCCTATCAGAGAAGTCAGTTATAGATACACAATAGGAGCAGAAAGATAATGGATTTGATCTGATTTTCAATATATGTATATATCATGACAATATATAAAAAGTGTTGTTGGCAAGACAACAATAACATTTAAAATTAAAATTCGTTACAGTTTTAATTGGAATTTCCATCATAGTAATTCTGAGCTATCAATCGATTAGTTTAAATATTTTTTTTTTCTAAAAACAAAATCCATGAAGTAATAAGACAACTTGAGAGTTATGTGGTTTTTTCTGCATTAATTCATTGTTCAAATTTTCCACGCCTCTAATTTTCTTAATTTTATTTATTGATATTTAACTCTTTTCTTCGCGCTCAGTAGAAATTTCTCTATCAACCGCCCACTGAAAACACATGTGAACGAGAATTATAAAGCTTTTATTTCATGAAAAGCTCGCTCCTTCTCTCTGAACACCACATAAAATGTATATAAAAGAGATATTCCCCAACAAACGAAGAGCATGGAAGCGTGGAGCCATGAGCCAATAACGGTTGAGAGTATGAGTATGTATTGGATAAGAAGAAATCCGAAGAAAATATTATTCAACTTTTTAAAACGAACGTAACGAAGAATGAACATATATGAGCTAAAGCACACATGCAAAGCAAAACCCTTTTTAGCTCCACCTACAGCTTAGTTGGCCAAAAAGTGTTGCAGTTTTTCTTATACGATCAATGAAACATATTGTCAATCAATTACAATTCTACCCTAAAGAAGAAAGAAGATTCCAATCGGCGCTAATAATACAATAATATAAAGTATAAACAACAATTTATTGTTCGCTTTATTTATAAATATATCTTACATCCCTTAAGCATTCGCAAAATTTATTTATGATTCAATTCATGTTTATTGCATTTTGCTTTCTTTGAATGTTGTTGAACAGAATACGCAACACAAAGATTACAAACCATGACAAACAAAATCACCACCCTAAATTTTGCGTATAGTGAAAAAGTCTAGATAATTCGTTTCGTTATTGGATTGGATATAGGTTGAATTCGGTAAACCGTTAAAGTACGAGTAAAAGTCGATGAACAGTGGGTGAAATTATATTTTCCGGGCAAACTAATTTAGGGCAAATAAAATAAGTAATGGTAAAGGTTTTCAAACAAAAAAAAATTTAAAAACTTTGAAAAAAGAGGAGTTTTGAAAATAAAAATAAACAAAAGTTTAATTAACATTTTCCGCTTTGTGAATTGAATTTTGATTTCTTAGTAATAATAATCATAAAAATAATAAGTATTCACATTATTTACATTTTCCTTACATATTACAACATACATTACAAATAAATAAAATAATAAATAAAATACGACTATAGTTAATGACTATCAGCCGGAGATAACTAAAAGAAAATAAAGCTACATTTTAGTAATAACAGTTCTTGCGACAATGAACATAGTTTAAAAAGGATTAAGTCTTGATTAAAGTTAAAACAATTTTTGTTTTGATGATATAAGTCTTATAATTCCTACTTTGAAACTTAAATTCAAAAATTAAATGTCTTTTTACTAAAAGCAATACTAATGTATCTTGTCCAAGACTATATGTTTCCACTCAAATTGTCTTAACTTCCTCCGTGAGTTCGTTTTTTTTTAAAGTACTGACTTCGAAGAACTTTAAATTAATTAATTTGTAATTAATTTGTTGCCATTTAATCCAAGCCCATCAATTTTAGTTTTCGCGATATACAATACTTCAGCAGATTTCATCTTTAAGCTCAAATAATTCAAATTGTCCGTACTTATATTTTTATAGAATCTATTTTGTGATCCCATTTTCTTGCAAATGTCATGTCTTTGACGTCTGATATTTGTCTCCCATTTACGTCCAAGTCATCAGATTATTTTGGAGGTTTCGATATTAGATGCGACTATTATCATATCTAGCAAAATGTTGAAATAGCTGCACGACAGTGCGTCTTTTTGTCGAAAACCCCTCACAGTTTGGAACTTGCTCCAACTCTACGTGTTCCTCAGTGTAGTTTGTCAAAGTTTGACGAGCTTGCTTGGGATGCCAAAGTGGCAAGAACGCTTGTTGAAAGTCGAGGTGGTGTGTATCGACTTGGAAAAAAGTTGATCGATGGTCGACTTTACAGGCATGAAACCGCATTGATATGGAGCCGCAATGCGTATGACAATGTAGGCAACGTTGAGCAGGCTAATGCCTCGATAGTTCTTGCAATCACTCTTGTCACCTTTCTTAAAAACCGGGCAGATGATGCAAATGTTCCACTTTTCTGGCATCTCGATCCTGTCACAGATTTTACGAAGCAGCTTGTGAAAAGCGTCGTTGAAAGAAGGCCCTGCTGTTTTCAACAGTTCAGCTGGTATTCCATATCATCTCCTTCGCTCTTGTTGTTCTTTAGTTTCTGAATAGTCGAGTCTCTGATGGCTCCGATAGCTCTGATCTTGTAGGTGGAGGGACATTGTTTTGGAAATCAATGTAATTTACGTACGTACAAATGAGTAAGCTCTTCTTTCGTCTCTAGAAACAAAACATATGTTGGTGTTTTGTAACACTGGAAATCGCAGGACAAATTTCAATTAATTCTTCGTATCTATGAATATCCGAAAACTTGACCAGAATAGCACTGAATACCCCTAACTACTGATTTGAATAATGAATAACTTTCAATTGAACATCTTTGTTTTCTTCTGTAAGAAACTTCTGCCACATACCATTTACAGCTACTTTCGTTTTTTGTTGTCCTGTCATGGATGTGTTTTGTAAACGTTACATTTGGTTTATATATATAACTATGTACACATAGTTATTTACAATTTCTCCAAGAGAAAGCCCACTGTTCATGCTGATTTAACATTCCTCCTTTTCGGAAAACTAATAATAATACATTAAAATTCTTAGCTCCAAATCAATTCTTAGCAAACAACACACAAAATAAAACGCCTCTAGA
>JXPG01034314.1:0-10921 GCA_001015175.1 Megaselia abdita
TATATATATATATATAAAAACACACATATCTGCATAGCTATTAGTTTGAAAATTATCGCTGATACTCTGTTACTTCACAAATTTATTTCGTTATTCAGTTTGGGTTGGGAAATTTGGCAATCGGGGTTTTAGGAATTATAATTTTTAGCTGTTTTTGTTTGTTCATTTCTTTTTTACATCTCTTTACATTATTTAATCTAAATTAGAGTTAGCTTACAATTACAATTATATTTGATTTATAATTTTTTATTGTTAATAAAGAATAATTTGAATTTGAAGAATTCTATAAAAACGAACGTGTGTAAAAACACCCGCTTATAAAGTGAGCCCACAAATCCTCTTTTTGATCCAAAGAGAGAACAAGTTAAAAAAATTGTTAAAAATTTGATTAAAGACAAACAAAAACAGTAATAAAACCTTGAATTTTTAATAATCGGGAATGCTCAGGAGTTATGAGCTTAAACCATGGTGGACTTAATTTTAATGAATTTGTCTTAAACATATAAATGTATCTCTTCAAATTTAATAAATCAGGCTTAATTAATAGATTTTTCTTCTCATTATGTAAATTGGCTTCAAGCTTTCATACATTATTAAGCTTCCTAAAATTAAAGATTTAAATCCAACATAAGTATTAAAATGTAAATAGTTTTCTGATTAACATTTCAATACTCTTTTAACGCAAACAAAATCTTATAAAAACTAAAAAAAAAAACTCTTATTCATAACTATTTAACGAGCTGGCGAATAGAGCTTTCCTCTTGACGCAAGTCTCTCAGATATCCCTAAACACCCTAAAGCTAAACAGACTTTACCTCACATTGACGTCTTATAATTTTACACTGATGAAGGGCTTATACTGGTCTGATGCGTTTTGACAATTTCTCTATATAGATTGGTTGCCATCGCAACTACAAAAGAAGAGAAGCTAAATTTCATTTTCAAATCAAGGCACTGGAACATAAGCGACATAAGTGGGTTCTCCAGCGATGGAGATCATGTGGTAGAATAAAATTTCCCAATTGATCAAGACGGGATTTTAGGAAGAGACTTCTTATATAATAATTTATGTAAAATTTATTTCGAATCCTTCACTCTGACTATGTACATTGAAGACCAAGGTTTAACCTGTTCTTTAAATTCAAAACTACCTAAATGAGCTAAAGGCATATGTCATGTCAAAATACTGAACACATGGATCATGAGTCATTTATCAGTCCCGGTTTGCCTCTTATAGGTTGTAGTTTTATTTCTATTTACTCTGTAGTTCAAAATTGTGAAAAAGAGATAAATAAAAGTGTTTGAATAATTTAAATTGCAATTTGAATCCTTCCAACACTATTTGGTTTTATTTTGTAAATATTATAAAACTTTACAAACGTTTTTTAATCTTTTTACTGAATATCAGCCAGCCGCTTCTACCTAAAATGATGCAGGACCATCACACATCACAGATAACACTCATTCCAGCAAATGACGTTGGTTTGACTGCTGTCCCTAAACCTAATACTGTTTGTCGCGTTTGAACCACTTTGCCACTGTACACTGTTTAGCAGGCTATGGAACACACGAATCTTAAACTGGGTAACTGGATAGTTTAAGATTGATATGAGTCGTGATTAGTTTGACAAACTGGAATTTGGCCTGAGGGTGCTTATTTTAATATATTTGAGGATCGTCATAGAAAAAGTAAGAGACTCAATAACAGTAAGAAAAATACTAATAAAAGAATTAGGAAAACTAATACGCCTAGTAATACTTCTAATTAAAAAAAAACAAGGTTATGTATCTCTCTATTAACAGAATGTTAGAGGGCTTAGGACCAAGACAAGTGTTCTTTACTTGTCTATCGACTCATGTGACTTTGACATTATTGCTTTGACTGAAACATGGCTTTACTCGGAAAGAAGGGATATGGTCTATACTGACACAATACTTGATGGTGAACTACTTATTAAACTTAGGAATACTCTTACTGGTTCTAGAGCATAATTTCCATCGACTTTGAATAATCTTGATATTAAAATGTTCCTCTTACTAATTTATTCATTTTCATTCATTTATTCCTTTTACAAAATATTTAAAAACAAACTTTGTTTATAAATATTTAGAACATTTAAAATTTAATTTTCAAAACAAAATGTTCCTTTTACTAATTTAAATTTTTTTTTATATTTGGTAAAAGGAAAATTTAGTTTTATTTTCAATTTGTTAATTTATTTATGGAACTTTTCTTTTTAGAAATATCTAGAAAAAGGAATATTTTATTTTAGACATTGTTATAAATTATTTAAATGATTCTTTTTATTTTTGAAATAAAATATTCCTTTAATTTTTGTTTTTCAATATTAAGAAAAACCAAATTTTTAATCGATTTTCGAGATTAAATTTGTGTTATTTTCGATATTGTTTAATTGTTTCTTTTACAAATTATTTAAAGTATTCATTTTTATTTATGAAATAAAATATTCCTTTTATTATTATTTTTTTTCAATATTGATAAAAACAAAATGTTCGATATTAAATTTTTGTTTTTTCTTTTATTTGTATTTTATATTCCATTTTTTTATGTTTTTGTATGGGAAAAATAGGAACTATCATCCGAACCTTTATGGCAATTGGTTAGGATGTTAAGACATAATATTTGGATGACATTCAGTACTACGACATAATAGCCAAATCCGGCGAAAAGTAAGGGGACTTCCTCAACTTCCCAGAACTTTTTTAATTGTTCGTTTAGCGCAGGTTTTCTTAATGCAGTTTTTGAACATCATCTAAGTTGTTATTGGGTTTCCTATCTTCTTGAATAATGTTCACTGTACTAGAAAGAACTAAAAAAATTTTTGGATCTAAGTAAGCGCTTAATTTTGCCCAGTAGGATTGGTATTGAGACCTAATTTGATTCATTATTCCATCCTCAATGTACTGCTTAGCAACTGCGACATCTGTGATTTTAACAGACTTGATGATATCGTTTGCTGTCGCTAAAATCATTCTCCAAAATATTTAAAAATTATTTTAACTTATATTTGGTCTTATCATTAAACCAATTGCTCGGCCATGGTAACAAAATAGTACAAATGATAAGATTATGACACAAATTATTTTTGTTTGATTTTTATTGTAATTAGTAGATTTTTAAAGGTATTGGCATATATAAATCCAATCGGTCTGAATAAGGTTCGAGGTTCTCTTATATGCTTGACGGTATCTCGCAGTTTTCAATATGGTTGGTGGGTGATGTGTTTGTAAGTGTCGATCCTCTCTCAGTTTTCGGCTATTCAAGTTAAAACTTATAATTTTCAATATTTTTGTTTGTCAATATTAATTATTAAAGAATATTAATTATAAAATCATATTACTTTGTAAGTGATTTGAAATTTCGGTTTTGATACTTTCTATACTTAAGTGAAAATCAGTAAAACAATAAACAATCAGTAAACAAAATCATTAAATATTCTACATAAAAAGGACAAAGGTTCATACATGAAATAGGCCTAGGTATAGTAGTGTTTCTATGAGGACGTTGGACGGTAAACTGCAGGCAGGGCAATCTATGCTTCCATTTAGCAGCTTTAAAATGAATGTAGCGTTCAACATTGTTCTTCTATTGTTCAAAGTGTTCATTTCAAGAAGCATCAATTGGTGTTCAAAACAAGATACAATTTAAACTGATCACGCCAATTTAGTCTTGATATAGCGCGAACAAGAGGGGAACTTTTGTTGAACTGATTCAAGTATGTCGATGTTACATTGATAGCAAGGGGTTCACACTTGACAAGCGTATTCCGAAACAAGACTAGTAAACGTAATGAAAGGGTCATTGATTTCTCGACTCAAACGTTTAATCATGTCAAGTATAGTAGTGTTAACTTTCAAAAAACATATTGATGTAGTTATTTGTAAAGCTAACTGTGGATCAAATAGAACTCCCAAGTCTACAAAAGAATAAACACGTTATACATCATCTCTTTCATCATTTAAACAACGTTTCCTAGGGTAAATCGATCATGCCCGCGTAAAGTTTTTGGATAGGGTCATACTACAAAATTTCCCAGAAATAGGGTACTTACATTACTTATATCAGAACCTTCATTCATTTGTGATTCTACATTACCTCGAACAACTCGATTTATAAACAAATTGTAAATGTTTTATGCTTTGGAATGTCTGCACAAGATAAAATAGATAAAAGTTGCAAATCAAAAGTCGCAACAACAAATTTTACCACTATGCGTTTTTACTAAATCTAGTATATTTTATAAATTAAATATAACAAATTACCTGTTAGGAACCCATCTTTTAAATTGATTAGAATATTTGACAAATGCCTGTCACCAATTCCAAGAATCCAGTTAGTTATATTCATTGTAGATAAACTATATATGAAATTATTTCGTAGCTCGAAGTAACTTTCTGGTGAAGAAGCTAGCTGCAGAAACCCATTTTTAAAAATAGATTTATCTTGAAAATTCTCTGTAATTTTAATCATATTAGCTTCTAGATTTCTAAAATTTGACCGAATAGCATCGACGTCATAATTTTTAACTGCTTCTCCGTAAATTACAAATGATGAATCTGTTTTACTGTTGGTCATATATTTTGAAATAAATTGTTTATATGCCATTAATGATTCGTAAAAACTGAGAGTGCTGTTTGGTTTCATTTTCTCACTAGTATTTAATAGAAAATCATTCAAAGAAATAGAGTCTTTAACGAAACTTAACATTCCACAGTCACTAAGAATTGGAATGACTTTATAAGTTCTGACAACTAAATTGTGATCTGAACATTTCCGATTCTCATTTAATTTCTCGGACATAATATTAAGGATTTGTTGTACCCTTTGGTCCTGACGAAGGTCTTCACCAAACTTAATCAAGAAATCATATTTTCTCCCGTTTGAACAATGAATAGTTAATTGAATGGGTCGACGAAGTGAGGGAAACACTTTAATATTATTTTCAAATTTAATTACTTTGACTCTTTCTGGTATTACAGGTTTGTTTGTACCAAAACCTTCGTATTGCCCTGGAAGCTCTAAATTATAATCCCATGAACTCCATTGAAAATTTGATAACCAGGGACTTATGTTCTTCAACAGAATTTGGGAGGTTAAGTTCCTTAAAGATTCTTCATTTAGTATTTCAATGTTATCCAAAATCTTTCTTATATTATCTCGGTCTTTCAGAATATTCATAGTTAGTAAGTTTTCCAGTTTCTCTTTAAAAACGTGTATGCGTCTGTAACTTAAGCCCTGAAAATAAATAGTAATAAATACAAATACCGTTAATTTAGGGTTTAATATTACCTGTAAATTATCATCTGCGGTATAGACAGTTTTCAGTAAGTTTTCCAGTTCAAACGTGTATTCTTCTTGGGTGATTTGATTGTCGATGATTTTGTATCGATACATTCTTTTTAAATATGTTTTTAAAAGAATCTCTGGAACACATAAGTACTTGAAGCACTCGACAAACTTATTCGTAACGTCATTATGTAATTGAGCCTTGATATCCTTAACATTATTTCTTTTTTCATATTTTAAATTAGCATACCACAAATCGAATGAATGCTTTATTGCATTAGGATAACTAAAAGCTATTCTGGAAATTATATCATCCAAATGATTTGGTCTAGAAATGTTCATGTAGGACAAAATTTGTGGTATCCAATTTAAAAACATCCATTCTGGAATATTGGAAACATTTTCTTTGAATAGATCTTCCTGCTCTATGTTGTTTCCGTTTTTTATTGATGGGAGCTCTAGCAGGCAAGGGAATAATCGTCGGGCTTCTTTTGACTCATAATACATAGATTGTGAAATGCTGGAAATGATGATTTTTTCAATGTCATCTGGTTGACTTAGTTTACTATTGCTTAAACCAGCATAACAAAAAACTGCTAAATCATAAAAACTTGAAGCAATCAAATCTATTCCTTCTTTAGTATTATTTATTTTATTTATATCTATGGTGTAGTTTGAGAGTGTTTGCATATTATGAATGCATTCTTCATAAAATTGATCTGTTAAGTTTTTTGATAAATTTCCTTGTGTTATTTGTTTTAAAATTGACTCATTAAGTTTTGTTATTTGATGATTCTGGATATAGTAAAATATGTTTTTGACAATGTTTGCTTTCAAAAATAAAATATTAAAGCTAGTTTGAGAAGAGAATGTTGAATTAGTGTCTAACATAGTGGCGAGTTCATTTATATTATTAAGTCCTTGATTCAAAGCATCGAAATAATGTTGATTTGATTTTACTTTATTTGAAAGAATGTTAAAGCGTATTGAATCCATTTTATATTCAACTAAATATGAAGGCAATGATTCCATTTTCCTTTCTTGTTCAGAAGGTCTCATTAACTTTAAGTGCATGGAAGCTAGTCCAATATTTTGTTGCCTTATGGCTTCATTAAAAACTTTCTTACAAATAACTTGTTTAGTTTTCAGCAAATCTTCCAATAACGATGATTTATCTAGAACAAAACCACTTTTTATAATAACAGCAATGACAATAATAAAAATAATAATAATTAAAACAATGCCGTGGCTCATCATTGTATAGCTTTGCATTTTAATCCAGCTTCCCTATAATGAAATTATCCGGCAATAACTTTCAATGTAAAAATTATAATTTTAAATATCAACGTAAATGTTTATTTATATAAGTAAACTTAAATTTTAGATTTATTTTTTGCTTTTTAGTTGGAAATTAAAATAAATTTAGTTTTACAAAATAAATAACAGTTTTGTTTTTATAAAACGGAGTTTGTTTAAATGAAAGTTCATTTTAATTACCCTGATATGTTCGCTTTGTCAGTCTGATTTGAAGGGGAAAACGTTAACCGATTGTCCAGATCGGACATTGTACATTGTATACCTTACTTTAAATTTTAGTTGAGAAAATCTTAAATGTGTTTTAAATGTACTGATGAGGACTCTCAACTCTCATTATTCCTTTTGGAATTTTGAAGGCATAGGTAAGCGAAAACCAGATGGCCTATAAAAAGATGACATTTTATTGTAAAACTTCGTCATCTCGAATCATATGAGGTCGTATACATGGTATAAATATATAAGCACAAACTTCTATATTTATCAGCCCATGACATTGAAAAATATGCCACTACATTCCAACAGAAAATGGTAACATTTAAATCTAAAAAAAAGAATCTAGCTTTTATATCTCGTAATCCGATAACTTTTTTTTTTGTAGTTTTCAGTATACAACTAAAAATAAAAAACGTTTTGTTGAAATTTGTTATTTTACGCCGCTAGCTTCAATTTTTGAAAATCGAATAAGGACTGTCCCAACAAAAATTTACGCATGCATCTTTGTCCATAAGTCGCGGAGTATTGAATCAAATCAAAAACAAATTGAGATACAAGTTGGATCATTGGGAAAAAAATAAAATAAGATTTATTAAATAATTTAATTTTATCAGTCAAGCCTCCCATTAAGTTCTTTATGATATCTTCTGTAATCCTCCCTGTCATGTCGCCGCAGTCCACTTCATTCTGAATTCTTTTCGTCGAAGCTCAAGGCAGTTTGGTTGGATACCTTTTGACGAAATTAATCGAGTTGTTTTCATACCACTGTAGTCTTTTTGCTATAATGGCATGATGCCTGATCCGGCCAAAAGAAGCGAGACTTCTTGTGAGCATTATAGAATGGTAATAACCGTTTCCTCAAACATCCTTCCCTGTATATATATCGGAGTTTATGGAGCCTGTTGTCACGAATGATTGGCTCTTGAGACCGCATTAACATATGGCTTGCCAAACTAAAAACTTCATCGGGAACTTCGTCTGTTTCGCCACATAACACTCTTGTCCATTATGCAACATTCAAATTTAGAAAAATATTCCTTCAATCAATTTTGAGCTCGTTTCTTGGCTTCCCTGTTCTTCTCTGCGTTCTATCTGGAACTTTCTGAACCTTATATGACTCAAGGCCATTTTTCTTCTTTGCCCGTTTTTATGTGAAAAGAGCAACAATCTTTTTTACCTTTTTAGGGCTGCAGAATCCACTTTTTCGTCTTGAACCTGTCGGCGATTTAAGTCTAGATCCTCATTATAAATAATAATAATCACATTACAAATCATGTAGCCAATACCCCTCTATGAAAGAGAGAACAGCTGATTGATTCTCTGGGAGTAACTAGCACACACAACTACAGAAGCAATGTTCTGTTTTTAGTTATGATTTTTTGTTGTTACTCTTTTAAGATCGGTGAAATACTATTGTTTCCGGCTACTCCATGTCGGTAGAATTAGTGATCGGTTAACTTGTATCTAGAATTTATTGTACCGTACCCATGTTTCTCTCAACATCAGACGACGTGGGTTTCGCCAAGCAACAACTTTCTCTGAAAGGCAGATGCGCTAACACCTATAACAACTGGCTGTTTAGATCCTCATTATACCGTTTTATGGTATTCCCCACAGTTTTCAAGGACGCGTTTATGGTTTTCGCCACTTTCTTTTGAATCCATACTGCATATTCTTGGATAATTTTTGTGATTAATTTCCTTTTCTCCAATTGATTTGACATATCTTATTTCCCTTGTCAGATTTCGATTAACAATAAAAGGAAGAAAGTTTTGGACAAACATTTCAAGGTTCCTTATTAAATTTCAGAANCATTTCCGATTTTTTTGCGACCTAATATAAGAGTTATGGGACAAAATACATGCGTAATTTTTTTCTGGGACAATCCTTAGGTTGTCTAGACTAGACTAGAATGTCGATTTTGTATCTGCGAGTTATAAGTAAAAAACCATTCCATACAAAAAAATATTTTTGATGGGACTTCGTCAGTTTGTGAAAGCAATGATTTAAATAAATTCCCTAAAGTGTTGAAGTAATATTCTTAGAGCAGTTATCATCGGAAAAATGCTGTAGATGATTTTAGCTAAAATTTGGTACTAAAAGAACAGACTTAAAATTTGATTTTTGGCGCTAAGTCGTCAGTGAAAATTCATAAACAAAATAAGATACAGATAGTTTAATTTTAAACTTTAAAGATAATAATAAAATTTTGGAAAAGTGTATTATTTTCTTTTCAGCGTAAAATGTAAAGTTAAACAAAATAGGTGATAGCTTCTTCGAAATCGTTTCATCAATCAATCAAGACATTTTAAAATGGGGATTTAATTTAATAGAAGTTGTGTATTTAAATTAATTGTTCATTTCCAACATATATACAATATTTTCAAATAAAAACCATTTTACGTAGAGTGACTTCCCACGTAATAATAGAATACTAAAAAGTCGAAAAAGACCAATCCAATCACTTTTTTACATATTAAGAAGAGTATCTGTTAAATTTTAAGATGGAAGAAGAAACTAAACAGCCTTATAGAGAGTTGCTTGTCAGTTCGATGTATTTGATGTTGATGGTAAGACTCGGCTGGTAATATTACATTTGATTTTATTCTTTTGTTTTTATTCTTAAATCAAAAAAGCTTCGACCTGAAAATTTAAGCAATTTCGTAAATCATTACCATTACTGACCATTTCTTTCAGGTGAGGGAAATCTATATCAAATAATATCGTTAGTGTTAACTTTAATGATTTCTTCACGCCCGTCATTGTATCTGTTTACGCAACCTATTAGGAATACGTAAAGTGACGGCTTTGATTTCCGTGATTGGGTCACTAAACGACTCAATCACGGAAGTCAAACTGCATTTCAGCTGTGTATTAACGGTCAAAAATACTGTGCATTAACGGTGAAAAAAAAAGAGAAAGAACAGTTTTTCGCGCATGAACAGAAAACAGATACTGTGCATTAACGGTGAAAACTATATGTGCTGTGTATTAACGGTGAGCATTTGGACTTTGGAAAAAAAAAAAAATAAAAAGTGTAGTAAAAAGCGTTGATTCCAACTTAGTACTATTGATCAATAGGTACCTATCAAATAGTGGAATTTCTCACTTTGAATTTTGAAATAATAGTGTACTATTCGGACAATAAAGTGCATATATAACATTTAAAAGAAAACGGTTCGCGTCGAAAAAAAAAGAAGGCATTTAAGTCTCAAAAATGGCCCAAAACAACAATAGCATATTTTTGATCGAGCGACAAAATGAGATAGCTGTTCAAATTGAAAATAAGTGTGCAAACGCAGTGAAGTACGGATCAAAAAGAACGAAAGAAGTATTCACCCGATTCTGGAACGAAATCCAAGGTTTATGGACGGAATTTTTAACCAACAATCTGTTATTGAATGAGGCAGCCGGAAAAGATTCATCATTGTTGGACCAGCCGTATTTCACGGAGAGGAAGAAAGCAGTGGCTGAAGCAACTTCCTACCTGACCTCATACTTTCCAGAAATAGACTTTAAATTCGCACCAGATGACAACGACAAATCTAACGAATTTTATAATGAACAGTTTAGAGATGGTGAGGATAATAACCGTAACTGGTCGAAAAAAGTTAATGAAGGTGGGGAAGAGAAAGTTAACAATCAGAATGATGAAAAAGAGAAACAGCAAACGAAAGCATCACCATTCGGTATCCCACGGGAGAGGAAAATCAGTCAACAGCGTCCCCAGCTGATTTCGCCCTTATGAAAATTTCAGAAGTATTAGAAACTCAACAGAGATTTCAACAAATGATCCAAGAACAGATGGTTTCAATGATGAAACATTCATATGAGATAAAAAAACAAAGAGAAGGCTTAAAATCCCTTGGGTGGAAATTCCCAAGTTTTCTGGTTCACTTTTGTTGTATAACAGTTTCAAAGACACATTTGAAACTGTAACTAAGAACACCAACATATCCAAAATTGAGAAGCTCACTATATTGAAGACAAAATGTGTTGGTTTGGCTAAAAACTACATCAGCCATATAACGATCGCTAACGGAAATTATGACCGAGCATGGAAAATATTAGATGATCGATTTG
>JXPG01034315.1:0-10638 GCA_001015175.1 Megaselia abdita
GTCTATAAACACTTCTTTGAGTGTAGGTTCATAATATAGACGTTGTGCGACTGGAACATATTTTAATATATGACGAACGTATGCTTGTATATATAGAATTTTATTTTGATATTATAAAAAAAATTATGGATTTACTAAAAATTAGGGTGATTTCTTTGAATGCAGCGGCCACAGCTTCGAAGGGCCTAGCATATTCCCAAGCTGAAATATTATCAGAAATTTTACTAATTGCATGTTTAAAAAGCTTCTCAAACTAACAAAAGTAAAATTAAGCCGTGCAGTAGAACTACGTTCCATAGTAACACTAGGGTTTGTTTGTTATAAAATGAATTATAAAATTACCCAACTCATAGTCTCTGTCTGTAGAATAATATATTAGGAACCATAATAATCATACTAGGAATCGTAAAGTCCATAAAAATACATTTGTCTTTAATTCAATTTTGCACAGGTTTTGTTACTGTTTTTCGCCTTCCTACGCCAGTGCATACAGAAATTCTAAAAAGTAATGACGCTTGAGGGCCTCAGCAGTACCTTTAAAACGCGGTATCAAACTTGAGAATCGGATAAAATTTGCTTAACTAAAATTTTAAAAAACTTATAATGAAAGCTTCCAGAAATGGAGCTCTAGCGCCATCTGGTGTCGACCAATAAAATTTCTGTTTATGTCAGTTTGTAGTAATCATGTCAATATCGGACAATGTTTACCCATTCAAATCTTCGTTACAAAAGGTTTACGGCAGACGGACGGACAAAACGAGTACATAAGGGTTTTTTTTTTCATGAAACCCTAACAAACAACAACTGAATACATAGTAAACGTTTTTTAACTCTTTAAGCGAAAATATAACGCTGAATATATCAATGTTGTGTTGGTACTCTGAATCCGCCTTGACTAGTAAACATCATTTAAACAAAACATAAGCCTTTGGTTCTACTTGGGTATAGTTTAGACCTTAGATCTTAATTTTTTAGAAGTTTTTAATTTTTATTAAAAAAATTAGTTTTTAATTGTTTTATAATATCATTTCTTTAAATTTGAGGTATTATTTTTTGTTTCTTAGTTTGTTTTTAGTATTTTATTTATATTTAGTTATTTTTTGTTTGTTGGTATTTGTTGATTTCGGTATTGATTGACATTGTTTTTATTTTAATGTTTTTATTGTTATGATTTTACTTTTTTTTTAAATACTTGTGTTTAATATTTGTTTGTCTTGGAGTTTAATATTTTCTTGTATTTCTTACATTAACTCATTTTGTTGCAATGCAATCTTTAATATTTATTTTATTTTAAATTTGTGATTTTTATGTTCTTAGTTTTTTAATATTTGTTTGTGTTAAGCTTTTATTCTTTGTTAATAGTTGTCGATATTTGTTGGACTCTTCGTTTTTTTTTCCTTTTTACTTCATTTTTTTCGTATAAATGTTTGTTTAATTATTTTAATCTTATGTTTTATTATTTGATTTAATTTTGTTTTATTTTTTAGTTTTTTTTATGTTGGTTTTTGAAGTTTGGGGATAAATTTAGTTTGATTTGTTTTTTGAAATTTTAATATACTTTATTATCTTTGGAAAGTTATTTACAGAATTAACACAACTGTGCCCATACACATTAAATTTATTGATCCATACTTAATATAACAATCTCATTCCAGAAATCAATTCCGAGAACACTTCCAGACCCCTCATAACATATTCCACATTCGTAAATTGCTTTTGAATGTTTTGCCTCTGATAATATTTTTAATGACTGAGCTTCAATGCTTCAAATATCTTTGGGCACTTCTGCAACGAAAATTCCTCAATGATGCAGTTTTTTAAATTTTGTTTTATACATTAAGTCTAAAATTAAAACATAATTATCTATATTAAAAGTTATGAAATGTAACAGTTAGCCGTACTACTTGTCATTGGAGTTTTCTGGGAAACTCTAAAGTCTACAGGTATTTTTCAGAAAATTGAGTTTATTTTATTTATATTATATATTTATCATTTTTTTTTTTGCAGGGTTTCTTGAGAGTTTTTTTCTTCAAATTGGAATTTATTTTAGCAAAAAAATTATCTACACAATTATATAACTTTTTCTTGAGACATGGTGTATTTTTTGCGGGCGCTTTTTTTTACTATGGTAGCTTATTAGAAGAACACTTCCCAGGAAAAGCGAGAAGATATGAATTATATTCCCATCCGAGCGATCGTTTTTTTTCCGTGATGAAATAATTTAACATTTCATTTGGAACTTTGCGTTTAGTTTTGAGAGAGTTTAGTGATCCTATACTGAAGGAATATAACTAAAGAAGATATACTATCATTAATGAAATTATTAAGTAGGAAAATTCTCCATTAATGCAAATTTATTATTGCATAAAAAATAATGAAGATATTCTCTGTCAGCGTCGCATCATTTGCTTAATAATTTGAATTATAATTTTTTTTATTGTTGTAATAAATATTTCTATAAATTCTATTCTAAAAGCTATTTTTAATTTATGTCTTGATGATGACAAGGATTCGATATTTTTAATGTTCTCATTCTTCCACGAAAAGTTCATCTAAACGAAACCAACTCTGAGCTCTTGTCGAACTAAGTTTCATTCATATTGGTATTAATTTGAAATGAACCATACTCTGAGAAAAAAATAGATTCTCATTGGTACATGTAAAATAGTAGTTGGTTGTTGTAGGTGCTAACACTCTCGTCTTCCAGTCTGTTGATTCTGAGTTCGATCCTCAGTGAACACGTCAGAATTGTTCGTAAGAAATTTCCTTTCGTTGTTTCAATGTTGATGAAATAAAAGGGTACCTCTAATACACTCGTCAAAATAGCAGACAGCACATCACTGACTCCACTCATACGAAGAGGAAAAACTAACAACACTGATGTAAAAAAGCATGCTGTTAGTTTTTGTTTTAGAAATTAAGTTTTAAAATTGTTCTTTCTATAGTATAACTACTTGCTTCAAGCTATTATAAAGCTCACTTATTTCGCACAAGAAGGGCTAAATTGAAGTTGAAGTAGGAACCAGAACTCATAAAGAGATATAATAATAACAATAATACATATCCTAGAACTTATCATTAAAGATATCACTAACAGCACTGACCATCTCTGAAGCATTAACCAGGTCATTAGAAAGATAATCGTTCTTCGACCAAGAGTAAAAAGGAAAACAATATCAGTCAAGAACGTTAATGCTAACTTTAATGTCTTCTGACTCTGTACTCTGACACTTCCTAGTTCGATTCTTGAAGCACACGTCAGTGCTTTTCGTAAGAAGTTTCTTTCGTGTGAGTCGGAAAAACTACCTATTTTAAAAATTAATATTAGAGAAATGGATTAATTTGGATTGGTTATGGATATTGTATAGCCATAACGAATTTGTAGTGCTTTAGAGATTAAACCAAAATATAAATCGAGCTTTTTTATATATCTTTGAATATATTAAATATTTCCGAGAATATTTTAAAGTGTTATTTAACATTTTAAATTTTAATTGTTTATTTAAAAAAATTGTAAGATTAAAAAAAAAACTAAAAAATAATATTAGGTTCAATTTTATAAATTTTATGTTTAATGTAAGTATTTTTTAAAATAACGAATTAAAATATTGAAAATTAAAGAAAACTCTTCATTTAATTTTAAAAGTTATAAAGTTAAAAAATGTTCAACAATAAATATGGATTTAAAAAAACATTTATATATTTTTATTTATCAATCTCAATATATTTCAAAATAGGAAATTAAATTTAAAAAAATTAAAGATAACTCATTAATTAGAATATTATTTTAATTAAAAATTTGTGTGATTTGTTTTTAATAAAAATATAATTAAACAGAAACAAAATGAAATTCAAGAAATTAAAAAAAAAATATAAATTAAACAAAAAAATAATCCAATTATTATTTAAAAATATTAAATTCCGGTATAAAAAAATATGGAAATGTAAATTTGAAAATTTAAAATAGAATATTAATTCCATAAATATCTGTAATTTCAGGTCTTTTTTGAATATTTAAAGTAATGATTTGAAGTAACGGTTATTAATTTCGTATTTTTGAATTTGTCGGTTATTTTATTTTTAAGGTAATAATGTTATCTAAAAAAACGAGTTGGCGAGGCATTTGTTCCCTTATTAATACTTAAATGAAATTGAAGGTTCAATCTAGTAAAATAATTTAACAAATAACTAGCTTTGACCAAATATCTATATTTTTTTTACAAATATAATTATAATTTTGTTTTTTATTTAAGATTTTTAATGTTTGATGTAATTTTTCTCTTTTAAAAATCACGAGTTTCAGAATGTATCTCATAAATACTCTTTAAAAAACAAGAGTTTCAAAGTGTATCTGATGAATACTCTTTTCAAAATCACGATTTTAGAAATGTTAAAATGTATCTGAAAAGACTCTTTTAAAAATCACGAGTTTCAGAATGTATCTGATAAATACTCTTGTAAAAATCTGAGTTTTAAAATGCATCTGATAAAAAAATTCACGAGTTTCAGAACATATCTGATAAATACTCTTTTAAAAATCACGAGTTTCAGAATGTATCTGATAAATACTCTTTTAAAAATCACGATTTTCAGAATGTATCTGATAAAACCCCTTTAAAAAACCACGAGTTTCAAAATGTATCTGATAAATACTCTTTTAAGAATCACGAGTTTCAGAATGTATCTGATAAAACCCCTTTAAAAAATCACTAGTTTCAAAAATGTATCTGATAAATACTCTTTTAAAAATCACTAGTTTCAAAATGTATCTGATAAAACCTCTTTTAAAAATCACGAGTTTCAAAATGTATCTGATATATGAGTGGTAGTTTGTAGTCATCATCAGTCCTTTAAGATGAGGTCAAGGGCTTTTATATCCAATGAGACAGATTATTTGTCAAATAAAAACTCCTCTCTCCTTAAAAGCAGACATTTGAAATCCTTGGCAGCCTTGACAAAAGTCTTTAGTGTACAAACTCTCTCATGTAAAAATAAGCTGCAAAAACACACCAAACTTTGAGGCATTTTTTTTGTTTTGAAAGTATCTTTAATTGTTGTTTTCTTTTAATTATTAATTTCGCATTATTTGATTTGTGGCTTGGTTTCGTAATTGTTGTCATTTTTCAAGTTTACGTAATTTAATGTTAGTGATAGCATCACCTAGAAATCCATACTTAGAAATAGCTAAATACAACAAAAAATATAAAGAACCTACACTCCTTTCCCTGCTTGTATGATTTGCTGCTGAATAGTACACTTGAACTTGAACTTTTGTGGTTTCTCTATTTAGTTGGTCAATTATTTTTGAAAACTTCAACATTAACAGAAAAACCAACAAAAATGTAACATTCCTAATTTATAACAAAAACCACTTAGAGTAAAAGAATGCTTCAGTAAATAGAAACTATAGTTCTACTAAAACCACATTCCAGATGACGTAAACTCTAACAAGTTCGAGGTTATGGAGTGTCCACTAACATTTTACCACTGTCAAGAGAAAATAACGTCAAAACAAAACAAAAAGTCTGCAAACCAAGAAATGTAGCTTTTATATAATAAAACTGAGACTCCGCTATAATTTAAAATAAATAGTTTGACTGACAACCAATTTTTAAATTATCAGAAAATTTTCAAAAAATGTTTCAAATTTTCCAGAAAAAGAAAAACATAACTTTTTACGCGGTGATGTGATATACGCAAGATTCCCAAAAATATAACTCTGTATGTGGACAGAGATAAATTTGAAAGCTCCTTAGAATTTTCAAAAAAGCTTCATTTAAAGAAAATATCAAATTAAATTCAATAAAATCCCAAACACTTCTCGACTTCTCCCTCACTTCTGTATTATCATCTATACACGCATACAAAGACGAGACATATATTAATCTATTAGATACAACTTTCTACTAAAAATCTGAATCTTTTAAGGAAAATTATTAGAAGACCGTTACAAAATGTTATACTATACTCACCAATTGTAATTATTATCCAAGACTAAATGCAACACCAAGAATTAATGCTTTAAAATATAGGGATTTATGTAAGCTGATTTATGAACAAGAGAGAGGACGAAAGTTTCTAACTAATTTTTCACTTTTACAATTCATTTCTATTTATTTATTATTTCTATACTTCAGATTTTGTTTTCCCTTCGTCGTTTTCTCTAATATTCCTTTTTTTCTCCTTTTGATAAGAAGAGGATGTGATCTGACATTAAATTTGAACGAAACCTTTACAGAACTTGACACTTTTCCGTCGACGTTATCAAACACACTTAAACGAATAAAAGACATAATAAACAGTTTAAGCACATTTTTGTAATTTTCATTCTTTTTTT
Organism: Megaselia abdita; assembly: GCA_001015175.1. NCBI lineage: Eukaryota > Metazoa > Arthropoda > Insecta > Diptera > Phoridae > Megaselia > Megaselia abdita. The sequence goes on from JXPG01034315.1 coordinate 6,338, forward strand.
AACATTTTCTCCTTTTTTCAAAAATTTTTACAACCACATTTCACTTGGATTTCATTTAATTAATTTTTCTTTTTGTTACTTTTACTCTCCGAGTTTTGTATTTTTCCAATATCCGTTAAAACGTCCCGGATGGAATAACAAACACAACTGAGCATTCTTAACCCTTAGCTTTCACGAGGATAAGGAATTGTTGTTGGACGAAAAAGCTTTTTGTCACAGGGATGGTAGATTTAATGCTATATACTTAATATGGATGTCGTTTTTTGGGATATTTCAAATATATATTTTTTTATTAAATACAATATTTTTATGATTTTTGAATTTTTAAATATTTCTTTCTGTGATTTTTTAAAAGAAATTAAAGTAAGAAATATTTGTTCACAATGTTATCACATTTCAGAATAATATTTAATTTTTAAACTAGCTGGCGCGACCCACATTCGGTCGTACTACAAATTTAGATCCCTTATATATACTAGGTGATTGACAAAGCCAAATTGGGAAAGGAGGACGATCTCCAAGGCACAGTTGGTAAACATAGTCTGCTTGCTGTAACCAATGACAACGGAGTGAGACTGACATCTTTGGCTGCTTCCAGAAACATAGCAGTAAGCAGCACTTCCTTCCCCATCGTTATATATAGAAGTGAATATCTGCAATTGGCAAAACGATAAACCAGATTGATCCCATGCTATGCGACAAACAACACGCTTCGTGCGTTATGGACGTTAAGACCTTAAGACAAGTTAACATCGACTCTGACCACCATCTTGTCAGAGCAAAGGTCAGATGTAGAATCGAATCTGAAAGACCACCGAATACTCGTTCTATCAAGTTTAATACCGTTTCTCAACACAGATGACCGGTTGACTTTCAGTCTTTCCTCAACAAACGATTATCAAGGCAAGTGGGATTTGTGCTCCAAGAAACTGTATTGAAATATATAGAATATATTTATTCTATATTCTTCAGTATAGAAACTGAAGAAAGTTGCCCAAAGCGTNTTGAAGAATCCTAGCATCTGCATTCGGTTCTCAACAGAGATGACCGCTAGACTTTGACGATGAAAGCATTGCTCGAAAAGAACTATATACAGTCTTACTTACTTACTTACTTATATCTTCATCCCATGCGGGGATGCCATCTGCTTACACAACTTTGAGCCCTCCCTACTCCTCAAGACTTGCACGTGTATCTCTCTGTAGGTATTTCTGATAGGCTTTATTCTTTGACGGCAACGGCTCTATCGTACACATCATCTCGTCATCCAGAGGGTCGACGGCGTTCCTGTTTACCAAGAACTTCGCTGGCGGCTGTCTTTACCATTTCAGCACATGTATTGCAATGGCTGCCTATGTCGAGATATTGCGGTATAGAATCGAGCTTCTGCGTTATGTACTCTTCGAAACGTTGGGCAATGTCTGGTGTTTTAAGGGCCTCTACATTATATTTACGCTGCTGTGAACCAAGAAAAGACCAAATAGCTACTATCAACAAGGTCGGAGAGTAGCATTTCGAATATTGGAGCAACCGTCAACATGGGCAGTTCAATTTCGAAGTGCATCAGACAACAACATTAAGCGAGATCAAAAGAAGAATAATGCTGGCAAATAAATAAAGGGTGGGGCCAGAACGGATCCTTGAGAAAGGCCATTGTTGAGTTTTTTTTTGGTTTGGCTTAAAATGGAACATACCAGGTCACATAGCTTCAAGCACCCATTTTGTCCACACTGTGTCATAGGCTGCAGTTTGATCGACAAAGGTGACGACCGTCTTCAAACGCTTTTGGTACCCGTCCATCAGTAGGTTTCTTTGGCTTGCGTAAAGCAATTCTTCATAGTTTCCAGACCGATATGATATTGATTTAATCTACTGAGAAAGATGATGGTGTTCTAGATCTCAGTTCTTGTACTCTCTTCCACAACATTTGATGTGAAATTCTTATCTGATTCAGCTTTGTAAAAGTTGACAATGCGGTAGCGATAAGGTTTGGGTAGATTGGCGGTTTTGATGGAACTGGGGGGTTGGCTGCGCAAACTTTCCTAAGAAGATCAAAGCTTTCCGGCTGGAATGTTTGAAATCCATGCTTGATGTTGCTTGTATCCATTTATTCCTTCTTCTGACTTTGTTTAAATCCCTTTAAAAACCTATCACTGTCTTCGTTCTAGCATCGCGAAGAGGGAGTCTTTATACGTAGTTCGTATTACGCCTGTCACCCTAATACATATACTGTTCTTAGAACTTTGTCCAGTTTCCTGCAGTTCTCCTTCACCTTCAAAGCCGTCCACAAGACAACCACGCCGTATATAAGAATCGGTTTTATGACAGCAGTAAGGATACAGATTCCAATATATACTTTGCTTCTTTGCTGGGGGTGAGACGTTTCCCAAACAGTTTCGGGGGACAACGTTCTGGATTTTTAGCTTTCGAGTGAACAAGACCAGGTCAGTCTTACCCGGGTTTGCATCCAACCCACAATTTTCTTGAACTGAACCCAGTTTTCGATCCAAAGATTTCTAAAACTAGGCGTAGAATCCTGAATAAAGTCTATATAATGCCAAATTAATTTATGTCAGAGAAAGAGTTTTCTTTCGAAACAGACCACTTTTAAACTAAGTAAATATATCTATTTCTGACTAAAGTGACATCTATTACCTTCGGCTAACCTGGGTAGATGTCAGATGCGGGTAAGACAAATGTAGAGTACTATTGCAGATCGAAAGGTTCTTGGAAATGAGCTCCTCTTTTCGTCAGTAGCTCAAGGTTAGGTGGTGGTATGGTCGTCTAGTGGGTCAAGTACAGAGACGATAAGCCTTCCACTGTGCTCTCCATACAGACCACCGTTGTCACTATCACTACCCAAGCAGAAATCTGATCAGAACTAATGGTATGTTTAAAAAGCTTATCAAGAAAACTAAAATGAAAGAAACAACAACTGAATACATAGTAAAGGTCTTATAACTCTTCAAGCAATAAGTTTTATTTGATTTTATGCCTTGTGTACTAAACAGAATCTAAATATTGCTTAAACCAAGGGGTGGGACATTTCTCCAAAATTTGTACCACATTCAGGATAGAAATTTGTACACTATTTTTTTTCGAATTAATTCAGATACAGATTAAAAAAAAGGATTTTGTACCAAACTCGACTATAAATGGATCCACTGTGCGCCGTCAGGTCAAAATTTCAGACGGCTGACATGTTTTGGTCTCCCATATTTTGGTTTAGACATTGCAATCGACATCAATGAAAAATCTGCACCGAGACATTTAAATAAGAAGAAAAACAAGCGAAAAATATATTTGTGGGAATTTGCTTTTAAAAATCACGGAAAATCATTGAAAACGTATTTCTAATATAAAAAATGTCGATGTTTCGAAAGCCTAAGAAGCCGATGCTTCGGAAAGTGTTTGCTGATACAGATGAAAGAATGGATACTGAAGAAGAAACAAATTCCAGACATCGAGACCGGGACAAGGACAGGCACAGGAGTGATAGGGAAAAATCCAAGCCAAAGGTGGTTTCTTCATCATCGTCGTCTTCGACAGCGGTAGTCAGCTCGGGTTCTGGATTGGAAAAGAAACATAAAGCACTTCTTAGTTTCGATGATGGTAAGAAGGTGGAAAAATCGACGAAATTGGGTCATAGAGTTCATGGTTTTTTCTTGTTGTTGTTGATTTGCAGATGAAGAGGGAGAAGTTTTTCAAGTGAAAAAATCCTCCCACAGTAAAAAAGTTTCAAGGATGTTGGACAAGGAGCGAAGGAAAAAAGCAAAGGAAGAGAAAAATCATGAAAGAAATAGGAATGGTGATCATCGCCAGGATAAAGACAGGATGGATGATGACCCCGATGGAAAGTCTCAAAAAGCCGATAACATTCAGACAGAAATTAGAACTGATGATTTTGTGGTGAGTTTTGTTTTTTCTTTATTTTAAAGATTGGCGATAGTTTAGCTTGGAGTTTGAGAATCCAGGCTTGACTAAGGTTAAACAATGGGGGAAATTTGTTTCAAACCTAATTTGCTTCAAAGCATTTTAAAGTAATTTTTGGTTTTAAATTATTAAATATAATGACAGGCATGTTGCTCATAAGAGTTATTTAAAGGCTTTTTAAAATCTAGAACTGATTAACAACATTTTTTTACTTGAGCTAAAGCAGTTTGAAACAATAAAACTCAAACAAAATTTAGAATATAGTATTTAATACCCAAAGCTATGCATTTTTCTTTTAAAATCTAATAACCATTTCAAAATGTGTCTCAAAATTTCAATATTCAATTTAAGAAAAAAAAAAAAAAAAA
>JXPG01034336.1:0-12325 GCA_001015175.1 Megaselia abdita
ATATATATATTAAGTAAAATTCAATAAAAGTTTTAAATAATAATAACATTTTAATAATAATAATAATAATAATAATAATAATACAACAAATTATATCTCATCCCACTATTCTTATATATTTATTTTACTATAATCTACAGCATCTAAAACTATTTGTTTGTTTTGCGTGACTGTGCGATTACATTGTTTGTAGGGAATGAGTCATATTTTGTCACATAGAACCAATCAAAATCCACCTAAAACACAACCGTGAATTAATTGCAATTATACAACAACAAGTGATTTAAGATGAGTGAAACCTTTGAAATCGTTTCAAAAGGTAAGTTTTTTTTTTTTATTTTAGTTAAGCAAATCTTATTGGACTCTTAAATTTGATACCGCGTTTTGATGATACCGATAAGGACTTCAAAACCTCATCATTAATTTTTTGAATTTCTAAATGCAATGAACATTTGACTTTTTAGAGCATAACTTATAAAGACTAGAGTCCCTTATCAAAATTTTGGTAATATATGTACAAATACAAAGCAAAATGTATTTTTATGGACTTGATTCCTAATACAATTTTTATGGTTTCTAATATATAATAAGAAGTGGGGATGGGACCAGAGGCTGTGAGTGAACCAATTTTAGAATAATTTTTATTTGGAAAAAGCCTAGTAGTAGCCTATTACAACGCTTCATTAAAAACGTATTGTGAGAGCTGTCTGATTAAAAAGATCTTTCATGGTCTCCTTTCTTTAAAGATTTTTCAAACATTTTGTCCGTCTGTCCGTAGCTTTTTTAAACTCAGATTTTAACGCATAAATAATCAAAAAATTGGGTTGAAGTCTTGTTAAAAACAGTTACACGTATTCTTTATAATTTAAAATATAATTTCGTCGCTAGGCTTCTTTAAAACAAAAGGTTTTTTAGTCAAATAAAACGATTTTAATGTGTAAAGGAAATACTCATTAATGAGGGTTTTGATTTGATTTTGATTCATTTTTACTACAAGTAGAAATATAAATATATTTTGAAATGGAATTTGAAAAAAATGTATCTGAAAGCAATCTTGAAAAATTCGAAGATATATTCCATTTTTTTTTTTAATTGAGTTTTCTTAATGTGATTGAAATTTAAAATATTGAGAGTGTACTTCTTTTTTATATTGTAAAAAGGAATCGTTTGGTCAATTTTTATCTTTCCCATAAATCCATTGACAATACAATGTTGTCGATCCAGAATAGTTTGTCTTGTTCGATAAACAAAAATATTGTTATGAAAAATATAAATATATATAATTGAAAGTATAATAAAATACTACTACTGAACTCATTAATAAATTCAGATGATTTAGATCGCGGAACATATATGATTTTCAGCGAATATATTGAATTATATTGAGTTATTAATTATTATTAAAGAATTATATAGGAGTTACTAATTAAAAAAAAAACAACAATTTATTACAAATTAGAATATTATAAATTTAAATCTCTATTTTCTAAAAAGCCATATTTAATTCTTTTGAGTATACCATAATATTCTGGAGATAATATTATATCATCTAAAAAAATTTCACATAAAAAACTTAAAAAAAAAGAAGTTTCAATAATAACAATAAAAGTTATTTTTTTAAAATGAGAAATTTAAATTCTTGTTATAATAAAATATTTTTCTACACGATAGTAATGCTCCATTCACATTAAATTTTGTTTTAAATTTGTTAATTCTGAGGAATTATTTAAAATTTTCTAGACTCTCAATAATTGCTCAATGTTTTTCAAATTTACTGAATTAGCCGGAGTTTCAATTACTCTGTATGCAAATATATAATAGCTTTCCAAGAACTTTTCTTTGTAAAATGTTTCTTTATAGGTTTTTAAAATTTGTGATTTATACAAACAAAACATTGCAAGCTAAATACAAAAATCGTTTTTTTTTAATATTTATATTTTTAGATTTTTAATTAGTAAACAATCTTTGAAAATGTTTATTTTAGAATGGCTTTAATAGAGCTTCTTTAAAAAAGTTATATGTTAAGAAATTTAAAAGCAGAATGCTAGATTTTTTGTTTGTAAATAATCATTCAAATTAGAATTATGGTTTAAACAGAAAGAAAAGTTATAAATTAAAAAGAGATTTAAGATTAAAATTAATCTAATTGAAACAAAATACTTTAAGATCTTAAATTAGAAAACAATCAATAAGATTTTCAATAGTTATTCGAACTTCTGGTTTAAAACGAAAATGGCAATTCCGAAATATTGTTTAAAATAAAATAAAACCATCAAGAAAAAACAAAAGAAGTGAATAAAAATATTATAATATTTTACAAAAAATACAAACAGAAAAACAAAACAGCAAAGTCAAAAATTAAAATTTCTTAATCAAAACAACAACTACATTAAATAACTAAAATACAAATAACAAAAAATTTAAAAAATCTAGAAACAGATGATAATATTAAAATAAATAATAAAAACAACTAACAAAAATGTTAAATTAAGAAGCGAAAACAAATAAATAATAAAAAAATAAACAAATATGTTTAAATAAGTAAAAAAACAATCAACTTCATTCAAACTACAATTTAATATATACGTTAACATTATAATAAAAAAAATAGCTTTAAAATATCAAAAGTTATTTAAGTTTAAATCTTTATTTTGAGAATTAAAAAACTAAAATAAAAGCTTGGAAAATCAATCAGTGTAAAATAAATTCATAATGATCGTTTTAACAATTCATGAAACTGTTGTTTGCTAAAAATAAGATAAGTTGAAGTTTACTCAACCAAAATAATGGAAGCTTAACTTTAAATGATCTTCCATTAGTTTGGTTAATAAAATACATTCTGTTCATGATAGACTTAAATTAAATGAAATTTAATTTCTGAATTTCTTTTTTAGGTTTAACTAAAATCTTATTCTCAGAATTTAAACTAACTAGCTTTAATTTAGAAATTTTAAAGGTATATCTGACTACTACACACTGGCATAAACACAAATTTTGTGCGTCGACACCAGATGGCGCTAGCAAATGAGCCATAAAATATTGAGATTTTAGTGCATAACTTCGTTATCTGGATCATGTAGGATCGTGTGATACAATATGTTGAAGGTACCAATAATACCTACAAACCCCGATCAAAATTTTGGAAATACATGGGCGNGTCCCGATTTTTAAAGGTACTGTTGAGGACCTCAAAGCCTCATCATTATTTTTTGTATGCAGTGGCGTAGGGANAAAATTTGTAAAACTTCGTTATAGATCATTTTGAAGGTACAAATAAGACCCATCATCCCTTACCAACATTTTTGAAATACATGGGCGTATGAAAGGGGGAATTAAAGACAAAGGTATTTTTATTGGCTTTACGATTAATGGTATGATAATTATGGTTCCTAATATATTATTCGAAGTGAGGATGGGGCCAGAGACTGTGTGCTAGCTAATTTTTATGGAACGTAGTTCTACTTCACCGCTTCATTTGTTTTGTATTTAAAATATTATTTTAAAAAATTTGAAAAAGACATGTATATTCAAATTTATTTGCATAAACAATCAGCATGAAATGTAAAACTTAATTTCAATGACGACACTATAATATAAAATTGAATACTTACATGGAATTCTTTTTTGTGGGATTCTTAGAGAACACTTTTTTTTTGATGCTTTGAAGCTACGCTTTGTGTGTCGTATACATCAGAATTATTATCTGTAGACGAACAAATATTTATGTTTATATTTTCTGTGATGTTTTTCAGTTTTGAGTAATGTATTAACAATTATTTCGAAAACCTAAGAAAATATAACAGTCAAATTCAGGAATTAACTATTTAATTTAATCAACAATATTACTTATATAAATGATCTAAAATTTAATATAAATTTTAAGGATCAGGCCGAGGTGTTGCACATTTTAATGTGTCAAACCCTTCGATTCAAGCATTTAAATTTGTTTCAATAGCAATTGTTACTTTACTAATACAATGTTCGAGATGTGAGCTCAAATGTTTGACATAATCTCAATTTCTTGTTTTTAGCTTCAAAACTATTTAGCAGGACATTTTAACAGGCTGTGATATTTAAGCTTAAATATTTCTTGTCAAAATTAGTAATTAGTTTAATATTAATTCTGCACTGCTTTAGATTATGAACCAAGATTAAAATAAATATTAACTCATTGAGAAAGTGGGGAATATGCAGGACTTGATGTAGCACGTGGAATATAAAAAAAAACACAGTTAAGGATGAATGGTAATGGAAATAACGCGGTATATACAATCCTAAATTTGATGTGAATTTCATCCTTTTATTGAAAAAGTGAGTTATATATGCTGCATACTGATTTTTAGGGATTTTTTACATTTTAATGTTTATTGTGATCTTATCAAATTGAGCAGGTTATTTTAAGCCCATTTTATTAAAAATAAAACTTCTCAATGAAAATTCAGTCTATTAAAATAAAAATGTTATTCATGTTTTATCAATTTATATAGGGTTCGTACAAGACATGAAAAGAGTAATATAAGTCTTTAAGCTGTTTAAGCGCCCTCATTTCTCTTCAATATAATCCCTACAAGCTTAGTGTTTAAATTAAGAATTACGCAAAACATAACTTTACAAAAATGTTCTTAAATAAAATTGCACTTAAATTTAAAAAATCTAAAACAATTTACATTTTATACTAAGACTTTGTGTACTTGTTAATGTGTAATGTACAGCTGTGGTAACAAAAAAAAGGAGTATAATATATTTTTGTGTTCACGTTTTCAGAAATAACTTTTGGAACATTAAACAAAAATATTTTCTATATGTTTTACAGAGTTTACACTATTTTCTTCCTGAATATTAATTTAAAAATTATTGTTTTATTCTTTTTTTTTTTTTGTATTTATTTTTAGCAATGATTACAAAACATTTAAATATATGAACAAAGATTTAATATTTGAACATTTTGTTAAACATTTGGAAAAGTATATACTTATTAGTTGTTTTCAAAATTTAGCATGATTTTGGTTTTATATTTTTTTTAATTAGCGTTCTTTCTGTGTTTTTATTTTGAAAAATATGTTGTCTATTTTTAGACTCTGAATTAATATGAGGATTAAATTCTTAGGGAAAGATCATAGCGAATTCGTAAAAAATGAATCAAGAAAAAATAAAAGAATTATAACAATTATTTGTTTTATTCGTTAATTTATTATTATCGTATTCTCGTTACTTTGTATACAGTTTTTGTAGAGATAAGATAAACTAAAAACCCTTCGATCCACTAAGCTTCAACACCATGTTGCAAAAAATGGGACCCTTATGATAACCCCTATCTATCCGTAAACTCTTCCCTCCTTACACCTATCCATTCATAAATCCAACACTAATTTAAGAACTATTAAAATTTTTAAATATAAAAACTGTATATACTAAAAAAGATGATTGTTTTTGTATATTTTATTTTTATTGAAATTCTATACTAATTAATATTTTTTTCATATTTACAGATGGAACCAACAGCTCTGCAATGTTGTTTTCTAAAAAATTCAGTGACATAAAGTTCAAGTTCCTCACCGAGGAAATCTACGCACATAAATTGATATTGTCGACCAACAGCAGTTATTTTGCAGAAATGCTGGATGCTGAGGATGTCAGCACTGTTCTTATGAAAGTCGAAAATATCGAACACTTCAAGGCATGTTTGGAATATATGTACAGTGGCAAAATAACTGCGAAGCCTTTACTAGGTTTGCTGGATATTCTAGTTCTGGCCAGGACATATAGGCTAGCAAGCCTAGTAAACCAAATAATAAAGGTGGTCAACGACAATATGAGCGTAGACAACTTCCCAAGCTTGGTCGAGAAGGCGAAAAGTCTTCGTATTGAAACCATAGTAGCGCATGGTTTCGATATGATGACTATGCTTTTCGACCAAATGAAGGAAGTTGACTCGGTCCCCGCAATCGATATCAAAGTCTTTCGAATTTTGCTCAACTACAGGGTAAGATATCGAACGGGGGAATTCCAAACCCCAGGACTACGGAATTTGACGGAACTTGAACTGTTCCAAATAATGCGGAAGTGGTCAGTGACTGCAGACCTGACAGATGACGAAGTTGCAGATCTGTTCGGAATGGTGCAGCTGGACCAAATACCATTGTTAGACTTGCTGGGAAGTGTCAAGGAATCAAAAATATTTACTTTAGATAACATATTTCAAGCTATTAAAAAAAAGGCAGAAAGTGGAATGTTAGAAGAAAAAGATTCAACGTAGTAAATGTTCTTCTTCTGTTTTGTAAATATATTTATTAAAATTTTGAAAATTTTCTTTATTTTTATTTAAAATTGAGTAAAGTTTTGTTACAATACAAAAAGATAGCTGTTTTAGCTCTTAATTTAAAATTGCTTCATATTTAAATTATAAAAAGGTAAGCTAAATCTCACCAGGAAGACAAAAGCCTTATTGGAAATGACGTCTGCGTCAAACGTATTACAAAAAACGCGGTTTCACTTACATTCGTGAATTCCAATGATTTCTTTAAAATTAGTTAAGTTAAGCAAAAATATAGCATGCAATCCACATAACTTAAACCTTTCAAATAACCGATTTTAAGCAATTTTTAAACTGAAAATGATAAAAATCAATTTCTGTAAAAGTTTTAAGAATGAAACTTTGAAATAAATTGGATTCGACAATTGTTGGTTGAAATTTATTATAATTAAAATACCATACAATATTTATTCAATAAAACTTAGAATGCATTATTTAAAGTTAATTTTAGGCATTTTGAAATTTAAAAATACATAGCATATTGAAAGTCGGCGGTAATATTCGGTATTCGCTGCTAAAACATGCCTAAATTGCAATTTCAAAAGTTCTACTTATTTTCATGTAATATTTATTTATTCTTAACTTAAATTATAAATTCCCGAATGTTATTTTGATTACAAAAAAATAATAAATAATTACAAATAAAATCTAGATCTTATTTTATCATAAAAACATCGTCTTAAGGTTTTTATTATAAAATAGAATATCTTAATTTTTCAGTGAAAGCTAATATAATATACTCCTACGTAGGAATTTTCAAAGTGTGAAAAATAATTCCATTAGTAAAAGAAATGAAACAGTGCAGTAGAACTACGTTCCGTTGTAGCATTAGGGTATTTTTTAATTTAATTCTAAAATTGTCTATGATATTTTCCGATTTTTAGCTTTTAAAAAGTAATGATGAGGATTGGAAGGAATTTTTGTATCATTCATTGTAAAATTCAACAATACAAATATAGGATTAAAGAGTGAAACGTACAGTAAGACGCACTTAATTGTTTGTTTGAAATAGCTCAATCTAAGTTTTTTCTTCTTTTATTTTTGACTATTCGCTTTGTAACGAAAGTATTTAATAAACCGCTCACTCTAAATACGAGCCATATTGATACTACATTATTAGCCAGATTTATCAAAATTTGACGCTCTTCAACCAATTTATTTGCCATTTGAAGTTGTTTCTTTAGCTCAGATACGTTTGACTCTATAATTTTTCATAATTTTTTTGTTTTTTACTATCAATATTTTAGTAGGTTCTGTTTATTTTTTCCGTTTTAATTGGTAATAAAGTTGGGACATTGTTAAGATTTATTAAACGTATTGATTTAATCGTAATCTCACGCAAATGTTCCTCCGTCTGTTCATTCTCACTGAATCAACAGTCGGGCTGCACAAGTTTGAATTTACAAAAGAATGCCAAAGAACATCCCGTCCTGATAAATTTGTGATGGGTTGAAAAGCTCGAATTCTATTTTCTTCATTAGATTAGAATGAGAGATCTTAATTTCATCAGAAGAGAAAGCTTTATACACCGAATCTGAAAGTGCCAAGGGAAATGTCAATTATTCACATTTTTGAGTTGCTTGGTAGGATCAAACGAGTGTGAAAGTAAGATTTGGTTGACTGGAGAGAAATTAAAGAGTTTGTAGGAAATGTAGAATTTCTTATAAAAAGTAGGAGAATGCTGGTTTTTGGAAAAATTTGGAATTGTAAGACCTCTGAGCACCATAAAATCACAATTTAATTGGATGTTATACCTATACTAAGGCGGTTAAAATTTGATTCTGTTAACCACTTCTTGCCTACAGCTTTAAAACAAACAAAACAACATTAAGGATACAATTTTATGTATTTTTAGATATTTTATAAATGTGATGTGGCACAGAGACACAAAATATTTAAATTAAAAACTGAATGCTAAATGTATCATATATCCCCCGACCACTTAATTTTCGTTAAAATTTCATTCAAGCTGATTTTTCGAATAAAAAATTGCATAAAATTCGTTTTCTTTTCATTTATATTTAGTTTTTTTAATTAAATTATTTTGAAATTAATATTTTAAACGTCAGAAAATTGAAATACATTCAATGGGGAATAATCATACTTGACATTTCTTTACAATTCTCTTCGTCTCTATGCCGTCTTTCTATTCATCCATGCTCTCGTTGCGTTCAGGAGAACGATCACCATTCTTTGGTGAATTCGAACGAGATCTCGATCTAGAGCGGGATTTGTGTTCAGATGGGGAACGATCTCTGTTTAAAAAAATGTTATAAGCAAGATTGTAAAGTTATTTCAAAAGACAACTTACCTTGAACGAGAATCTCTGCGAGATTTAGATCGAGAACGTGAATCACGCTTCGAGTGAGATCTTGATCTGGATCTGGAATCTCTATCTCTCTTCACCGAACGAGAACGGGAGCGGGACTTTGATTTGGAGACATCGCGGTCGCGTGATTTGCTGTGAAGTTCAAAGTTAATAATTTGTTCAATATTTAGAAAAACAATAACTTACTTTGAACGAGAGCGTGATCTGGAACGAGATTTTTCAACTGACTTAGACTTTGAACGAGACTTGGACTTGGAACGACTGCGGCTCTTTGAACGTGATGAACGGCGGGACCTGGAACGGGAGCGCCTGCGGGAACGGGATCTAGAACGAGAGCTTGATGAACGAGAACGTCGTCCACCACCACCTCCTGACCTTTGTCCACGGCGATCTTCAATCAAACGTACACGACGTCCATTCAATTCAGTGTCATCTAACTTTTCAATAGCTGTCTTCATGTCCGACAATGATGCGAATTCAACAACACTGCAAATATTAAAGTTATCTGTCAATTTAATATAATTCAAAAAATGGTTTTTTAAATTCTCAAAATATGTAAATTTTTTCTTTCCAAGTATTGAAGTGTAACAAAACTTAATTTAAATACTAAAACCACTTTTAAATATTATTTAAAATATCATGGAAGTACAGTATTTGAAATCGAGCTTTAATCAAATTGGATAATTAAAACAAATTTTTAAAAACGTGTTCATAATATTGCTAATACATTTAAATAAAAGGGTACAATTTATGGCAACAATTTCATTATTTTAATTCAAATAAAAAACAACTCACCCTTCATTACGTCTCTGTTTATGGGCATCAGCGTATGTGACTTCACCAGCTTGGCGCATATAATCCTTCAAATCCTATTCCCAGAAAAAATAGAGAAACTCGTTAAAACTATTCTTCATAAAAAGGAAATAACTCCTACATATTTCTTCACATTTAGATTTGAATTCAAAAACAAAGTAAAAGTTAGCGCAAAAATCAAAATTGTTACAAGGTTTACAATAATTTCGAGATCTTTGTCGACTTGTCCTAAGCAGAGAGGTAGATTAGAGAGAGTGTCCCGCCAACAGTGCCGTGCCCGTCTGATGTAAACTATTGGAAAGCGTTGAGCCTTGAGATCCCAAAAAACTCGTAAACTATTGTAAACTCTTTTCAACTTTAAAAAATGTTAAAGAAAAAATTAGAGCCCGAAACAAGAAAATAAATCATAATGTGAAGAAATATTTTAAAAAAGATTTGATGAAAATTTTAGGAAAAAACGTTGATAAAGTTTGTTATGACGTCAAAAAATTATCTTACGTTATTAGCCGATTTCATTTACAACACTCATTTGGGATGTGATTTGTGATTGATATCAACGTTTTTACTTTATTTTCGTTTTTATTATATAAGGACGATTATATTGTTTTTATTTTGTCATCATCACACTTTTTCATGGTAATTTTATATTTTTTTTTTGTTTATATCAGTTTGTCGTGAACGCATAGACCACCTCTTTAGATCGAGAAACCACTTCGCTGCTGACTGACAGTAATTTAAGTTAAGCTTTTGGATACAACATTCTTTCATATAATGGATTTCGGAAGCCAAGCCAATCCATCCATCAATCAAAGCAGAAGACCAAGTAAGTAAGTACCAAAGCCCATCAACCAACAAGCAACCAACCAGAAAAAGGGTTCTTTCTAGAAAATTTTTAAACAAAATTATAAAAATAACAAAAAAGTTAGTTGTTTTCTTTTATTTGTAAATTGGAAAAGCCGATCCAATTTCGTTATGTGACTGATCATCATCTGCGGTGTTCTCTCTTTCTCTCATTCATTATCATTTCTGTCTTGTCTTTGATCCCTCACTTAGTATTGAGCCAATTGAATTGATCTTCGGTCTTCGGTAGAACGTTAGGATCGACCCCTAGCTAGCTTCGGACAGTCGAGGCAGGCACATTTCATTGACTGATTCGATTCATTCATTGATAGATTGACACTCTTTCAAAGGGAACCCTCATCTGTTTTATGGCGTAGTAGTAGCCAGCGTGAAGATAGACAACCTTCTACGGGATGGATGGGCAGGGCAGGCTGGGACGGCCTCATCGAGAAGATCAAACGACCAACAACCCATTTGCGTGCGTGTGTATATGTGGTAGGTAGTCGCTAGCGTGGTTGGTTTGCGTTTTCTTTTTTGGGAAAAAAATTTAATATTTGTTTGGTGTTACTATTAAATAACTTCTTTACATGTTTTTAAATATGGTTTTCTTTTTTTAAGTTATATTTGGTTCTATTGAAGGTATTTCAAAAATTGTAAGGTCTTTAAAACTCTTAGAATTTCTGAAACTCTTTAATTTTTGGGACTTAATGCATGCATTATAACTAACTTTTTATGCAAATAAGAAATATTGAACTAATAGTTTCCAGGGATTTAGCCTGGTAATAAGTTGTTATTTTGCGTTTGGATTTAGGTTTTTGTTTCTTTGGCAGGAACTAATTTTATTTTCCAGTATTCTTCATTTTTCCCGAGTTGTATAATTTCAATTGCATCTAGTTTTAGGTAAGTTTTCATCAGAATTTCATTTCCTCTCAATAAAAATAACACTCAAAACGTGACTAAATCCCTTCAGCTGTGTAGGTCAAGTATTTCTATTTCCATGGTTTTTTACATAATAAAGCAATTGTTCGGTGACTCAATAAAAGTGCTACCTCCACCAAACAATTGTATATAATTAAATAATAAAAACTACTATAACTTACTTAAAAAAGCAGGTTTAAAATAATAAGCAAATGAATAAAAAAAAAATATATATATAATAAACAAATAAATTTTAAAAATTGAATTTACATACCTGCCAGCTAACCCGGCTTGAAAGGTTTTCAACGATTAAACGATATTCGGTTCTCAATGGAGGCCCATAACGTGATGAAGATCTGAAAAGATGGAACCATGTTCATTACGAAAAAACAGGGTCAGGAAGGAAAGGGTAGGGTTGCAAGCTTAAAATTTTAAGAATAGGTTTTTTGTTGATAAATAAATTTTATTTTAGTCAATTCAATTATCGTCAAGAAACTCTTCGGAATTGGTTTTTGATTTCAGTCTATTCAGAATTTGAATTTTCGCTTATGTCTTGTTTTGGGTAAATTTTTGATTTGTATATTTCGAAAGATATTTTAGAAAAAATATAGGAATAACTCCCAGAGAATGAGAATTGTAAATACAGATTTTCAATTGTAATTTGGGTCTTTTAAGATTATTCCAAAAATATAATAAACATTGAACATGGTTCATACAACGCTCATCAAGTTAAAAAAGCCTTTTAGAGCCCTAAAAATAACTCAAAACAAATCAAAAAGAACCCTATATGAAGAAATATTTTTGGGTAATGTATTCTACTTGTCATTACTTTACAGATAATTTTTTTTCGATGCATATTACAGTTCATTTAAAAAATTTAAAGTAGATCTATTTTTGAACTTACTGATCCAAAAATACCCAAAATGAGAACTTCAAAACTCATAAAAAACTTTTAAAATAAGACAAGTTTTTACAATCGCATAAATTCCTTTTTTTTAAATTCCATAATTTTGTCTTTTATATATTGTATTGACTTTTATTTATAACCTTAAAAGTTAAATTTATATAATATATAATAAACAAAATTGCTTATTACTTCCAAAATTTTTAAG
>JXPG01034356.1:0-18566 GCA_001015175.1 Megaselia abdita
GATAGAATAGATATAATAGATAGAATAGATACAATAGATAGAATGAGGGTGTAGCAATTGTATTAACGAATGCTTTTTCCTATGAATTTACCAGTTGCTTTTCTACATAAGTGCTTTAGTTTTCCTTCTTCCTTTAAATAGAGTCAGTGATGAATTTTCTGCTATTTTTACGAGTGTATTAGAGTTTGTTTAATCAACATCGAAAAGACGAGGATGTCAAAAAGTATCTCCGTGAGATAGGTGTGAGAATTGAACTCAGAATCGTCAGAGTAGATCTGCCTTAGAAGAAAACGAAGATACCTAACATCTCTTAAAATAATACCTAAAATAAAAAAAAACCAAACCAAATGATAATCAATAAAACGATGTGCAACAAAATTAAATAGTAAAAACCCAATCATTACTATTTACTTTTGATTTAGAGTCTGAAAACGAAAATAGCCTATCTATTCATCCATCCAACAAGCAAGTTCTAGCTATGCCTAGTGGGTCGTTTGTTCGCTCGTTCAGTTAGTCAGCTTGCCTGCCTGCCAGCCAGTCAACCATCCATCTAACGGCGACAACATGATGTTAAGTTTAGCTATTTTAAAATCCAATTCATTTGTGTATGCGAGCGAGTATTTTTCTTAGTTAGTCGTTTTTCCATTTTTTTTTGCTTCTTCTTGTTTAACAGCAGCAAAACACAATGACAACGAAGTGCATTCGTACAATACATTTTCTATTATACGTTTCTATTATTTTATACCATCAAAAGTCGTAACGGCTGGTATTTCATTTTCTATTCTCTTTATTATTTGTTGTATCTATCTGTGTGTTTTGCTTTTTTTTCTGTATTTTTTTTGCATGCACATTCACTAAAGCTATAGCGCTAGAGCTAGCTAGCTCTGCCTCTCTGAATTCCCGTCCTTGGATCGTCTATTCAACTTTGTCCCACTTATTTGTTGGCTATAATAGCTTTGGCTGCACTACTCTAGCACTAGCAGCTAGATAGCTTATACTAGCTGACTGCTATGACTTGCTTGTGCTGCACAGCTAGCTATATCGTGTGTTTTTCTTCTTTCTGTAGCTGCTGCTATTGACTTGACTAGCTGATTGTCATTTGCTATGTCTTGTTGTGCGAAAAAAACGCAATGGTTAGAACTCATAAATGATTCAATGTTTTTCTCTTTCGGTTTGAGAAAATTTATGTGGGTGGTTTAGATTTTTTACTTCAATTCTACGTATGTAGGAATTGTATTTTAGAAGAAAATCAAATGTATTTTGAGTAATTTACTTATGTAGAAAATTAATAGAAAGTATGTAGTGATTGACGGGCTTTAAGAGGTATTCTTGTTTTTTTTTAATTAAGGGAGACAGACAGATTAAGAGACGGTCAAATAGATTAATTTGAAGTTTTGGCAAGGCACTATAGACTACAGCGCAAAAGTCCAGTGTTCAAATCTCACAAATTTATTTTTTTTTATTTTTCAACACATTTTAAATTACTTTTTCAATTTTAAATGTTTAACTTACAAGTAAATATTTGAAATGCTCACGTTCAAATCTCACAAATTTCATTTATTTTTTGTTATTTTTTAAGGCATCTCAAATTACTTTTTCAATTTTAAAAGTTTAACTTACAAGTAAATATTTGGAATGCTCAGGTTCAAATCTCACAAATTTCATTAAATTTTGTTATTTTTGAAAATTTTAACTTATAAGTGAATATTTGAAATGTCTAGGTTCAAATCTCTCAAACTTCATTTATTTTTTGTAGCTCATTTTAAATAACTTTTTTTCAATTTGAAAAGTTTAACTTATAAGTGAATATTTGATTCTCCGGTTCAAATCTCACAAATTTCATTTATTTTTTGTTATTTTTTAAGGCATCTCAAATTACTTTTTCAATTTTAAAAGTTTAACTTACAAGTAAATATTTGGAATGCTCAGGTTCAAATCTCACAAATTTCATTAAATTTTGTTATTTTTGAAAATTTTAACTTATAAGTGAATATTTGAATCTTCGGTTCAAATCTCACAAATTGTATTTTTTTTTAATACTTTTCTTTCTAATAAAATTTTAATAGATTAATTTGTAAGTGAATGTTTGAACAAGGGATATGAAACCAGGTAGTTGGTTTGTGTAGGTGCTAGAACTCTTCCTTTCCAGTCTGACTATTCTGAGTTCGATCCTCAGTGCACACGTCAGCATTTTCCATAATAACATTTCTTTCGTGTGAGTTGGATATGCTACCTGACGCCACCCTCGTCGTTTCAATGTTGTTTAAATAAAAGGGTACCTCTCACTCACTAATATAGCAGACAGCTCATCACTGACTCTATTCAGAGGAAGAGGGAAAACTAACAGCACTGATGTAGAAAAGCAGCTGGTAAACACATAAGAAGCCAACATTCCTTAATATCACTGCTACACCTTGAGTAACCTTTGGTTCATTGTGTGATTTAGTTAGTTTTTGTTTTTTATATGAAACCCAGCCATGGCCACTACAAAAAAAAAAGTGTTTACGAAAAAATGCTGAATTGCACTGAAAATCAAACTCAGAATCGCCACAGTTCTAGTTCACAAAAAACAAGCCAAATCATTATTTGAAAAAAATAAAAATATAATTCATAAAGCTGGGGTTCGATAGTCACTGTTAACATTATTTTTCTGCTTTTAATTCATTTTTTTTTTGTAATTTAATAATGCGTTATAGCTTTTTTCCAAAACTTTAATTAAATTACTGAGATTCAATTACTCTTGTTACATCTTTACTTCAATATTCTTTTTGACATTAAATAAACAAAAAATAAACTTTTTGAAATATACAAAATTATTAATATCTCACAAATTTCATTTCCTCCCAGAGAGAAATATAAAGTCTTCAAAAGAAAAGTCAAGGGTTCAAATCTCACAAATTGTATACTTTTTTTTTATTTTTATAAGAGTTTGGGAGGTCTCATGCAAAGTCTACTATTTCAAATAGTGTAAGTGAGGCGTCAGTAGTACCTCCGACTCACATGAAAGAACCATTCTTACGAAAAACTCTAACGTGTTTAGTGAGAATCAAACTCATAATCGTCAGTCTTTTAATTGTAAATCTTTGAAATGGTGAATTTGTAGTACCATAGTCAAACCATAGATGCAAATTTCAAAAATCTTTACTTAACTTCAGCCGAAGCACCCTGTTGAAAGCTCTTTGAAACGGTTTGTTGCTCTAGTAGGGTGTTTCATTTCAGTGGAAAATATCAGACTACGATAGTTTTCCTATCAATTATTTGTCTATGGTAGTTCTAATGAGCATATTTCAGCCTAATTCTTACATAGCGTAATGTGAAATTTAGTTTTCACTAGATTTGAAGACATTTGACAACTCTATTCAAAGTACAAGATCTTGAGAACGTAATTTAACGTATACACTTGGTATATAGGTAGCGTGCGTTTTTTATAATTTTATTTTTTATAATTTTTAAAAATTCAAAAATTAAACAAAGTTTAATCTGTATTTCTTTGATATTCAAAAATAGTTGTATTTTCTACAACTAAAAAATCTCAATACCATTTTTTCGAATTATCTATTTTTTTTAACCCAAGCTATCCTCATCCCAAGGTCCCATCTAAAGAACCACCGCTTGACGATCACACAAAGTCGCCAAGATTACAAAGTAACCACAAAGATAAGCATGACTGACAAAGTCGCAAAGTCACTGAACATTTACTCCCATTCATCATAAATCATAAGAAGTCTATAATGACTTGGGTATAACTTATATATATGAATACTCATGTAATCGTTGCAGCTAACGAAACAACTCATATACAACATAAACAAGTCAGACGGTTTCCATGGGTTACGCAAAAGTTCTTATGATTTGCATAATCACAATATTCATAAGTTAGTTAGAGTTACTTAAACTAAACTGATGAAGAATAACATTTCATTACATAACTTGGTAACAGTGACATGATAATAACATATGATCATTTCTTTTATTCAGTTGTTTTCTTCTTCTTCTTCTCTTTTATGTATTTTTTTTTTTAGTTTTTGATTTTGTGTTTGATATGCAAAACTGAAAACTTGTAATTACGTAAGTTTACGAGAGAGAGTTTTTGGCTGTCTTTGTCTTTTATTATTTTTGATTGAGTTTTATTGCGATTTTTGATTATGAAAAGCTTCTTACTATTTTAATTTTTCTACAACATGGAAATTTGTCAGGTTTATGGAGGTTCGAATCCCAGTCTTGGTACATTTTTGCGCCCTCTCTACAGCCAATAAAAATCAAGGAGCAACAGGCGCCTAGGCGGTATTGTTAGAGGGCGTTCTCTGATTGGATCAATCACGGATTCGTTTAATCTATGAACAGACATGTCAGCCATGATACAATTTAAGCCATCTCAGCCACCAGCCACGTAAAAATAGTCAGCTTCAGCCCCGTTCCAGAACTGCTTATATTTTACGAATTTTTCAGACTTTTGTAAAATACAGTAAAATATAATCATCAAGAAGTTTGAAATTGTGATTTTTTTTAAATTTAAGCTAGCTAACGAATACTTTGCGTTTTATTGATAAAATAACTTAGACATTTTTTAAGTATAAACCATCCAACCTCCATCGGTTTTTGCCAGCCGGCCTAAATTTTAGACGGCCGACATATGAAGACTATAGTTGTGAAGATCATTGTTCAAAATTAAATTTATTTTGATTTCTCTACAAAATCTAAGCTCTATTAGATATTGTTCAAATCTTGTATTCAAATTTATATTATAGTTTCTAAAATATGTGTTTAAAATTTGAATTTTTTAAATTCACACTTTTCAAATTTAATTCCGGTTTTATGACAGAAATATAAATAAATTATATTTTGTTTTGTTCAAATTCCTTCATTTTGATTAGCTAAGATTCACAGCTAAACCGAACAAAACTCTACAGTGTTCAAAAACAGAACAACAATTACTATATAAAGTGTAAAATCCTTCCTCCGATCTGACTATCTGGAAAAATTAATTTGATTTCTAAGCAAAAAGAATTTGTTTTCGAATACAAGAAATTAATTATTATCCTAAGTTCAAATCCCAACAAAAAATATAGACTTTTTTTGACAAAATATTTTAAGTAGAAATCTTATAAGAACATTTACTAATTCATTATTTAAAAAGCTTTTCAAGCTATCAAAATTTTAACAAACAACAACTGAATAAATAAAAAACGTCTTTTAATTCTTTGATCGAAAATGTAATGCTGAATATTTAAATTTTGTATTGGTACTCTGAATACGTTTCGACTACTAAAGAGCACCTAAACTTTGCTTAAACACAAAATTACCCAAAATTTAAACGATTTTACTAAACAGCACCTAAATATTATCTAAACACAAATATTTAAACAGAAGATCTATTTGAAACCTCTTTTATCTATAATATAATCAGAGCACTTGAAATTCCAGCTATTTTAGTAAATGTTCACTAAATGCAAACAAGAGCCTTCGGTTCTACTTGGGATTCGGTTCTGCTGCTTCTTATTTGAAAGTTTATTTTAAATAGAAGCTTAAGCAACATGAGATTAGAGAAGAAGACCATTGGATAGAAAGAGAGAACACATACAAAACAAAGACCATTTTTATTGGTTTATTCAATTGCTTAGTTTTGATTGGTTACAATTCAATATCTTTGCTAAATCAAACTAAACACCACAGTGTTCGGGATTAGAATTAATAGACTAGGAATTACATACATATAATAACTCTACGAACAGCTCCGTGGAAAAATAATCTACCAATAGTTTAAATCCAGTTCGCTTGGTCCACTGCTATTGTCTTTCAATTGCTGACGCCCTTTGATCTTAGCTCCCCTTTATAGTGAATAGTGAAAGCTTCGTCATGCCTGCAGAATTCATGCCTCAGACTTCGCATCTTTGAACGATACTAATGTCCCTATTCTCTACTTTGTACTTTATTTAAAATAGAAGTTTAAATAACATAAGTGTAGAAAAAGAAGAACATGTTATGGAATAAGTAACCCATTCGTATAGGTTCATTAAAATGCCTTTTGATTGCCTCAAAATCATTGTGCTAAATCAAACTAAACCCTACAGTGTTCGGCCTTAGGTTTAGGATCTGCATATATATGATAACTCTACGAACCGCTCCTTGGAATCATAATCTACCAATCGTTTACATCCACTTCGCTTGGTCCACAGCTATTGTCCTCCAGTTGCTGACGCCCTTTGATATTAACTCCTCTTCTCGACAGTACAACCACCGGAGTCTTTGCCAACCTAGCCTTCGTCTCACATCAGGAGCAGTGCTAGATTTTCTTCGTTCGTCAAGCCTGTAGAATACATGTCTCAGTCATCGCATCTGTACTTATACAATTGATATAGCACATGGTTGTAACGCATTCTTAATTATGGAAAAAGAGAACCAATCAAAAATAACCCATTCTTATTGGTTTATTCAAATGCCTTTTGATTGGCTCAATTTCGATATCTGTGCTAAATCAAACTAAATCATACAGTGATCGGTTTTAGAATTAAACTTGCATTCGGCTATCTATTTTAGCTCAGATTGTTTCACTTATATCCACGGAAAAACAGTAAAGACTATTTTGCATTTTTAAGAATAGGGATTTGAACCCAAGAGAGTGGAATGCAATACCCTAATAAACTGTAGGGTATTGTTTGGCTGAATTTGATTATTTCCTCAAATGTATATTGTTGATTTAGAAACCAAAATTTTATTACTTATTTCTTTTGGTTTTTTTTAATTATTGAGGGTATTTATTGCTTTAATGAAAGACTTAGCTATTTCTGATCTTTCTTTAATTTTGTTGTTTTTAATTATTGCTAATAAATAGTTATTTTCTATTTTATTATTCTTGATGAAAGAATTTTAATTTTTGATCTAGATGTTGTTGTATTTTTCTTAAATATTAAGGATATTTGTTGTATCACTTGAGCTGAAGGAATTCCTCTAAGATCTTGAAACTTATTCCTATTCTGGAAATTTCATACGCATCTGAAATTGAAGTGTGAATATTTTCAAGAATACATTTCAAATTCAATGATTTTCATTCTAAGTTCAAATCCCAACAAAAAATATATTTTTTCTTACAAAGCTCCAAAGATCTTCACGGTTGATAATTTTATATGACCTTGTAATTGTTATCTTTTGTGAATTCTTCTCAAAAACATCTGAGACAGACAACCACTCCCAATCAAAGTACCCCAATTCCATCAACTCTTCCTCTAACCTAGAACTAAAAAAACTATGAAATAATTCCCTATCTAGAGATAAATATGAACAAAAAATATATTTAGCACAAATAGTCAAAGCGAGTCACTCACTCACTCAACTCATTGAAGCCATTCCAACAATCCAACTATCATCATCAACATCATCGCAATAAAACGAGAACCCCATGTTAAGTTTACAAATAATAAAAATAAAATTGTCGTAGGTTAGTGTTTTTGCAGCTAACTAGTTTTACTATATAAGAAAAAAAAAAAAAAAGTTCTATTCTATGCAGCTATCTATATATGCGTTCTATCTATATCCAAATATTTAGTATGTGAAAAAATATATAGAGAATTCGCAATTGCATTCATTCCATGCGCGACATGACAGTCAAAAGCAAAACAGCCAAGTCAGTCAGTCACAATAATTAGATAATTGAAAGCGCTACAAAAGTGAGAGTGAGCGTTGTTGGCTATAGATAAACGAACGCTACACAACACTACAAAATACAATTACATGCATTGTAGTACGCGCGGCGACACTATTAGTTAGAATGCGAGTACTTCACTTGTTTGTTGTATATATTTGCTTAGAAGATGGACGCTATAAAACACAACGGAAAGGAAGACTGAAGAATTGATTTTTCATTCGCTGAAAAGAACTTTAAACATTGTAACTAATAGTTTTATAACCTAAAAAGTTAATCGCATTTACTTTTCGTGTTTTTTGTTCATTCTATATTAAGATTAAGGGTAAACTCTTAAGTTCGATGGCTTTTGTATCTATGGATTGTGGGTTTGAGATTTGAGAGGTATTCTCGATAAGACTTGAAGAAGCTTCAGGTTTGAACCCAACGAACACGATTATCATTACACCATAAGGAGTAGAAGAATTGTGGTTTTGGGTTCGAATCTCGGTAACATCAAGGGTTTTTCACACTTTTTTGTGGGTGTAAATTATGTTAACGATTTAGAAATTTAAATAGGTTGAGCTAGATTTAATTTAGCATTTTTTAAGTGCAAACATGTCTGGATTTGAATCAAAGAAAGGAAACACTATAATCCCTACACTTAGCAACTACAATTCGAATCTCGTTAACATCAAGAGTTTTTCACACTTTTTTTAATTTAGCATTTTTTAAATGCAAACATTTTTTTAATGTCTGGATTTGGACCCAAGAAAGGAGATACTATTATCCCTACACTAAGCAACTTTAGTTCGAATCTCGTTAACAAGAGTTTTTCACACTTTTTTGTGGTTATAACATTTTTGTTAATGATAAAAGTCACCTTAATTTTCAGTTGTTACAGATTCATAATTTTTATTATAATATCAATTATCTCTTGAAAATGAAGGCTGAGAGTAAGATATAATCAAATTTGACTAGTTCTAGTGCATTTTCTACCCTTCCTAAGAGGTGCGAGTTCAAAGCCTGTTGGTTTTTTTTTCCAACACGCTTTGAACTCGAACCTCTCTTATATCTTTAAATTCCAAGATTTTTTTTCAGACATTTAGCATTAACGTTTTGTAGCACAAATAAAAACAAAATATTTTAAGAGATGAAAATTTTAAAATTATTATATTAATAAAGGCATTATTTCTATCTTTAGTAAGCTTTACTATACTTTTAGTTTATTTTACTACATGAAATAAAAACAATATAAACTAAATCACACAACGAGCCAAAGCTGACTCAAGGTGTAGCAGTGATATTAAGGAATGTCTGCTTCCTATGTGTTTTTGCTTTTCTACATCAGTGTTGTTAGTTTTCCCTCTTCCTCTGAATAGAGTCAGTGATGAGCTGTCTGCTATTTTAACGAGTGTATTAGAGGTACCCTTTTATTTCATCAACATCGAAACGACGAGGGTGGCGTCAGGTAGTATATCCGACTCACACGAAAGAAAATTTCTTACGAAAAATTCTGACGTGTGCACTGAGGATCGAACTCAGAATCGTCAGACTGGAAGGCGAGAGTGCTAGCACCTACACCAACCAACTACCTTAAACAATAAACTACTACCTTAAATAAAAACAATATACATATATTGAAACGGTATTAGTAATATTCACTACATTTAGAAAAATCGCAACGTGCGAAAAAAAAAATGCATTCCACAGGATTTGAAATCAGATCAATTTGTATAGCAACAAGAAATTATTTTATTATTTGTAGCTAATTTTACTAAAACAATTTTAAATGGCAAAATGTGCTATTATTTCTCTACTTTACTTTACTACTATTGCAATAGATTTTTTTTTATTTCTAAAATAATCTGATAATTATATTTTGTAGTGAAATTATTTTAAGTCGCAAAAAACTTGGAGTGGTAAAAGATGCTAATTTAGTATTGAACTCTAGTAAATCTAGTGCATTTTTTACTCGACAATTTACGAATTATTTGCTACTAGTAGAAAATTTAAAAACTCAAATTCAATATATGCTAATTAAAATTTACAATTAAATCAATAGTAAGTTTTACTATTTCTGGAAATATTTAACACAAGAAATTGTATAGAAAAATTCACTTTTGAAAAAAGGAAAAATGGCTAAACATAGTAGTCTGTTGTTCTAATATTAGTAAATTTTACTAAAACAATTACTTCACTACTTATTTCTGGCGAATTTAGCTATTCACTTTTTTCATTGTCTGGATCTTGAGGCTATGAAGCAATCTTCAACTTAAGAGTAAACATTAGTTGTATTGTTAACTTTAATTATTTCTTCAAATCAATGACTTTCCTTCTCACTATTAATCATAATCTACACTGAAAAAAATGTGTATCCTACATATTTTAATGTACTGCAGTTGGGCATATTTAAAATGTAATATTTTGTTACATATTTCATTTGATGAATATTCTACACACGAAATAAGTGTGCTTCACATTTTAATGATCAGGGAATACATATATTGTTTTTATTGTGTTAGATAATATTTTTGTGTAGTACATATTCTGTTCATGCTGTACACATTTTATTAATAAAAATTTACATATGTAACTGATGAAAACTTAAGTGTATGGTAAATATTTGAATGAGTATCGTACATATGTTATATGTGCTTTACATACTTATAATGTATGTATATTATTATTATACAGTACATATTTCTTCTTCAGGTTACATATTTTAAAGCGTGCAATACACATTATGAAAATATATTTTTTCTCAGTGTGTGTATAGTGTTCATTTACTATGAAAAGTACATAGCCTTAGTACGTAAGCCTAACCAACACACTGTGTTTCATCAATACTATACAGAAACAAGAACATACAAAAAGAAACATTTAGTAAACCTCTAAGATATAGTAACCTATCAAAGTCATATATATTAGAAGCACTACATGACTAATCCATGTTTCAAAGCACTTATAAAAAAACAAAGTTGCGAATTTTACGAGTGAAAATATATCTTTCATTAACTGCCCATAATTTCAATATTGTTCATAAACTTATTTTTACACAATTATGATTTCTTGATATGTGATGTATTTTTAAGGGCGAATTTTCTTACTTAGTCATATCACTAATGGTAGAATTTCTTCTACAATTTTAGTTTTACACTGATATTCCTTATAGGAACTAACAGTGTGAGGGAGAATCTATATAAATCATTAAAATTGAACTTAAAGTTCCAAATGAAATCATATATTACAAGGCGAGAGTATTCTACTTTGTCACGAAAAAAAACCAACGCTGCCGATGGGAATCGAACCCACATCCTCTCGCTTTCCGGGCATATCAAGGATTCATAATTTTTTGTTCGAATTTGTTTCATTTAAAAAATTACATTATTCCCGTTAATAGAAAGTTTTTAATTTTAAAATTTACCTGATTACAAAAAAATCACTGTGGCAAATTTTACAAGCGACAAAATATCTTATGTCTCTATTAGGTAGTTGGTTGGTGTAGATGCTAGCACTCTCGCCTTCCAGTCTGACGATTCTGAGTTCGATCCTCAGTGCACACGTCAGCATTTTTCATAAGATCATTTCTTTCGTGTGAGTCGGATATGCTACCTGACGCCAATCTCGTGATTTCGATGTTGTTGAAATAAAAGGGTACCTCTAATACACTCATTAATATAGCAGACAGCTCATCACTGACTCTATTCAGAGGAAGAGGGGACTAACAACACTGATGTGGAAAAGCAGCTGGTAAAAACATAGGAAGCAAACATTCCTTAATATCACTGCTATACCTTGAGTCATCTTTGGCTCGTTGTGTGATTTAGTTTTTTTTTATGTCTCTATAGCCTCCATGGACAATAATTTCAGTGTTATCGATTTTCAGTGAAAAAATTGCTAGCAAATACAATGAATCAAAAACCTGGAAGCAAAAGAAATGTTAAATTTATATTCCTCAAACCTTTTAATTCTAGTGAACAAAATATCTGTCACTTTCAAGCATAGCTATAAAAGTATTTCCATGTCCTTGATGACGCAGGTAATTTTTAGATTGACAGACAGTTGCTATTTTAGAGAAACTATTTTCTTCCTAGATAAAAAAAACCTCTTCAACAATCATTTAAATAAATTATTATAAATCAAACCTTCAATTACTCCCAATTTATATTAATGGAAGAAGAAAACCAATCAATCGATTACTTAAATTCCTACTTCTTCTTAATGAATCCAATCCAATCTTGCAGATAATTCTAAATGTGGGGCATCTAATAGCCTTTGACATTCTCTTCTGTTCGGTTCATATTGAGTTTATTCCATAAAACATAAATATTCTCTTCACATGCAATTTACAGTGCATCCGATTATAAATCAAAATCAAAACGAAAACTATCAAAAAATAGACTGTAAAGTAGACTTTTGAATAAACTCAATAGTAATAACTGTTTATAGCCAACTAATTTGAATATACTAAATTTACTACACTACTAAATCTAAATGTACATGAATGTTGAAGAAAATAATTGCTAACATCAAACTCCAATCCATTCCATTCAAATCCAATCCACAGATACATAGAAATTCACCTCATTCCTTCTATATCTGATAATAATAATTACATCTAACAACAAAACAACAACAGCAATACAGAATATATGAAGAACGAGCATATAACATGTTTGCTGAGAAAAGAACATGTATACTAAGTTAGTCTAAGCAACTATCATCTATCTTGGAAGACAATGCAAAAAGATTACGAAATTTTCAAAAGTAATTTATTTTTACCTTTGTTTCATTTTGATGATGATGACTGGATGACTATGACTGTGTTGTCTTGTGTGGCATGGCACATTGACATAGTCTGTCTTATATGCATCCACAGCTAAAAGGCCATAAAGTATACTTATACGTGCGCCAAACATGCATAGATTGAACCTTACACCTATTAAACCAAAGGGGCTAATTATATTGCCATAAACTTTGAGATAACTGAGTGGCGAAGGTTTTTTTCAATGAAGGTAATTGAATAGAATTTGGCTCTGACATTTCTTGTGAATTAGGGTTATTTGTAAGGAATTGTTAGGTTTTTTGAAAAAAATGTAGTCTTAATTATTTTGGACTTTAATTTATTTACATTTAATAAACGTTATTCTCTTCGACTTCATTCTGTGACTTTTGTGAGTTTTTATTGTCGGCAACATTTAGTAGTTGAAATTAAATCCGGCAACTTTTACTTCAATATAATTTCATTGTTTAAAGATAACAATTATTATTGAAGGACCAATCCCAAGTAGAAAAATATTTAGGATTAGATATTTATTATCTATAAAATATTAATGATATATTACACAACTTTTATGCATAAAATAAGAACTATCGTTTCTGTTTGTAATCTAATACTAAAATTTATTCCAATTCCATAAATTCTTAACCTTGGCTAAATATTTTAAGATAATTTCACAAAATGATAGAAATATACATTCTTTGATATACAAGTTATGGTTTTAGTTTTACGTATTTTGTATTAAATTAGAAAGATTTTGTTTTTTTTTTTAATTTTAGGATATTACACTAAATGTGTTTAATATCTACGAATAAGAAAATAAAATTCTGTAAAGCAACAATTTCTATCTTGAAGATTTTTACACAAATAAAAATATACAATTAGAGTTGAAACTCATTATATTTCAAAAACAGAGCAAATATTAATAATTAAAGTAATCTAAGGAATTAAGAAACTTGAATATCTACAAAACTAATTCGGTAAAATATTGTTGTGTTGTGTGGAATCCTCAGTACATTACTCATATTCTTCGTATCGACACAATTCAAAAGCAATTCGTACTTAAAAGCAATTATTTGGAATTTGAGGCAATTAATTTCAATGTTTAATATGTTTTCAAAATTTGTAGATTTTAATGTGTCTTATAATAGCATTACATTAATTGTAGGCTGATGTATTTGTATTATATAGTTAGATATAAGTATAGTTAGATGCTTTAATTAGAATTCCAGCTTTGCTTCAATCCCCACTTCTTAAGCAGCGCGCTTACCATGGATTCCGACCAGACCACAATTCTTAGGCAATCGACTTGCCAAGAATCCTTGGGGAAGCCACCATTGAAGCAGTTACGAAATATACGTATAGAAACATATCATTCTATAACATCTGTTGAAATTTTGCTTTTATCGTATTCTATGAAATCTCAAGATATACGAAAGCAATCGTTGAAATATTTTGTTTTAATCTTATACTTATAATCTAGGACTTATAATTTAGTTGTTGATGAAAGAAGCATTTTGGTATGACATGATCGCTTCTTTTAATTTTACATAGACTCTCCATTATATATTTAACAACCATATTCTAAAATTTTCCAAAAACAAAGTTTCTTCGGTGGATCTTCGTTTATATATATGACAAAGGTGTGACTTGAGTGCGATTTCCAATATATTTAAACAACAATTATCCAAAAATATTTACATTTCAGTTAAGGAAATATTACCCGATTCTCAATCCTCCATAAAAGAAATCGTCGATTCATAATCTACCAATCGTTGAATCCAGTTCGACACTTTATCTACACAGTTGATGACGCTCTTAAATATTTAAATACTGTAAAATGTTTGAGTCCAAAATAACATTTTCGTGAAATTGATGTTTTAATCAAACTTTTCTTCTACAAAGTGTTTTATTTAAGTGAATTAAGACATTTCCGTAAAAATTCAAATATCTTAAAATATTCATATTTAAAAAAAAAAGTTCAAAGGGGTACCACTGTAAAATTTTTGAGTAAAAAATACAATTTTCATGAAATTGCTTTTTAAGTCATACTTTTCTTCTACGAATTGATATATTTAAGTAAATTAAGACATTTCAGTAAAAAAAATCAGATATATTAATATTTTCAAAAAAAATTACCCCTGTAACTGTCACTAAAATGTCTCTTACAAAAAAAATGTTAGAGTTGTGAATTATATATGAACAAATATATCTTTCTGTCTATTATATGTTGAGAGTTATTAGAAAACGAATATTGTTATAAATTCAAAATAAATTTTTCAGAAGTCTGAAATTAAACATGTATCCATGTCGCCATTATTTTAAAAATACAAGCATTTAAAAGTTGTGAATTTTACGAATGGAAATTTTGTTAATATTTCAATATAAAAAAGAAAACATTTACATAAACTCAACGTTCATTGCAAATCTTTAAACTTTGATAATAACTTTAGTCGCAAGAAAAAACCATAGTATTTAAGATGTATATTATATGCTTCATTTGTGTTTACAGATAATATACATATAATCTTAAACATTTTTTTGCTTAGAGCGTTCTTTAAGTTAACATTTTGTTTAATTTTTAGTCAAAAACTAAAGTCACTATGGATATGCACGAACACATTAACAATACTCCTTTTCAAACGTTTAAGGATATTTTTAGTAAACGTTAAAATAAAAATGAAATAAGTAGAACCAACTGTGAACACTTACAATACTCTGATAAGATTTCTGCTTTAGGGAATTTCTTAAAGAACTAACAATTTCAAGATTGAGATTTTTTTTATATTTATAGATTTTTATATTAGAAAACAAACTTTGAAAATTCATATATTGGAATGATTTTAATATAATTTATTCGAAAAAATATGTTAAGAGTTAAAAAATTTGATTTTTTCTAAATAAAAACATTAAAATTATTTGTTTAGTGAAATTCAAATAGAAAGAAACGTTTTAAATTTTTTAAAAAATTTAAGATTAAAAAAAATCCTTTTGTTTTTTTTTTTTTTTTTAAATTTGCTTTGAAAACATTAATGATAATTTCAAAAATTAAACAAAATACTTTAAGATCTTGAATTTGAAAACAAACAAAAATAATATTTCAAATTGAGTTAAAATATTTTATTTCTTTAACAAATGTTGAAAGTCAAAATTTATTCTTTTAAAATTTTCAAAACAATACAAGTGAAATTCAAATAAAAAGAAACGTTTTAAGTTTTAAAAAACTTAAGAATAAAAATAATGCCTTTTTTTTGTTTTTAAATTTGCTTTGAAAATATTAATGATATTTTTTTAAAATTAAACAAAATACTTTAAGATCTTGAATTTGAAAACAAACAAAAATAAGATTTCAAATTGAGTTAAAATATTTTATTTCTTTAACAAATCTTGAAAGTCAAAATGTATTCTTTAAAAATTTTCAAAACAATACAAGTTGAACGTTTAGGATTAAATGAAGTCAAGAAATTTAATTGTGAATAATAGAATATATAAAACAGGACAAAAAACTATCATTTATAAATAAATTGATTGAAAACATGTTTTTTTTTTTTGTTTAACACAAATATTGATTTTTAAAGTTATTCATATTTTTGCATAAAACGAATATTTCATTTCCGAAATATTTTTGAAGTTGCAGTAACTAAATTCAAATAAAATTTTTAAAGCTTGTCTAATTTCAAAAGTTTTACTATGAAGGCCCATTTTTTATTTAATAATTTTTACTTTTTCTCATAAGAACACTGTTTAATGCATCAACAAATCCTTGTAAAATACAAAATAATGCAAAGTTGAATTAGGTTTTTTAAAAATCTGTTTTCAGGGCTTTTTAGGATTTAAATAGTGTTTGCATTTTAAAATGCATAGCCTTCTTCGGGTATAGTTTTAAGATCATGTTTCACAATTCTTAAACGTTTCAAATCAGATCACATAATTAAGATACGAAACTATTCTGCAGCTAAAAAAAACTATGAGATTTTCCATTTATTATAATTAAGTATAAAATTATTTTTTTTTTCCCATCAGATATAGTAATAATATTAAATTCTCTATAAAAATTCGTTAGATACGATTTTTGTGATATTATTTCAGACATAATTTTCAAAGTAAGTAATATTCGTTTATCATCGCTTACAGAATCCAAATATTTTTAAAACAAAGTAAAAATAATAAAAAAACATTTTAAATCAAATAAAATTCAATTATGAAAACTTGTCTAATTTTAAAACTTTCACTATGAGTTTTGTAGGACTCAATTTGGGTATTTTTTTGATCAATAAGATTAACATTTTTTCTTTGAAAATGTTGTATTAACTGTAATATGCATCGAAAAATCTATGTAAAGTAAAAAATTAATGTCAAGTAGAATACAATATAGACAAATATTTAGTTAAATATGGCTTTTTTTATTTATTTTGAGGGATTTTTAGTGCTCTAAAAGGCTTATTTTTAACTTGATGAGCTTTGTGAATTCAAATGTAAAAGTGGTGAATTATACTAAGAGAAACATAGCTTTTATTATCTATTGAGAATTATACGAACGAAAACTTTGTTTTGGCCGTCAATATAGTCAATACTAATACATTTCAAAAATATTGTTCTTCATCAAATTTAAATACATAAAAAATGCAAAGGGTTACCACTGTAAAATTTTTGAGTCGAAAAGACATTTCTGTTTAAAAATCCAATATTTTAAAATATTCATATTTTTGAAAACAAAGCAATCACTGTCAAATTTTTGAGTCAAAAATACAATTTTCGTGAAATTGAATTTTTAATAAAACTTTTCTTCTACAAATTGTTTTATTTAAGTAAATTAAGAAATTTCCTTAGAAAACCCAATATTTTAAAATTTTAATATTTTTGAAATACAAAATGCAAAAGGGTTGTAAGGAAAATAAGACATTTCAGTAAAAAAATATGATATTTTAAAATATTGTAATATTTGACAAAAAAATAAAAAAATGCAGTCGAAAAGACATTTCTGTTTAAAAATACAATATTTTAAAATATTCATATTTTTGAAAAAATACAATTTTCGTGAAATTAACTTTTTAATAAAACTTTTCTTCTACAAAGTGTTTTATTTAAGTGAATTAAAAAGTTCCTTAAAATTTACATTTTAAAATTTAATTTTTTTTTTAAATATAGAAAGTTAGCACTGTCAAAATTTTGGACAAATAAAATTTTCGTGAAATTATGACTTTTTAAATCATACTTTTTTTCAACAAATTGTTTTATTCCAATCCAACATTTTAAAATTTTTATATTTTTGAAAAAAAAAATGCAAAGGGGTTGTAAGAAAAATAAGACAAAAATTGCAAAGGGGTACCATTTTAAATTTTCATTTTTCAAATTGATTTTTTGATTAGACATTTCGTCTACGAATTTTATTATTTAAGTAAATTAAGACATTTCAGTGATAAAATCAGATCTTTTTTCAGATTTCAGTAATAAAATACAATATCTTAAGATATTCATATTTTTGAGAAAAATGTCAAATTTTTTGGGTTGAAAATACAATTTTCGTGAAATTGCTTTTTTAATCAAACTTTTCTTCTAGAAAGTGTTTTATTTAAGTAAATTAATAAATATCCTTAAAAAATTCAATATTTTAAAATATTAATATTTTTGAGAAAAATGCAAAGGGGTACCACGGTCAAATTTTTTGGTCAAAAATACAATTTTCGTGAAATTGCTTTTTAAATCATACTTTTCTTCTACGAATTGTCACATTTTTGACAAAATTGCAAAAATGTGACAATTAAAAAATACCACTATCAATTTTTTGGGTCGAAAATACAATTTTCGTCAAATTGATTTTTTAATTAGACTTTTCATCTACAAAGTTTTTTGTTTAAGTAAATTAAGAAATTTTCTTAAATTTTAATTTTTTAATTTTAATATTTTAAAATTAAAAGAAAAATTTTCGTCAAAAATACAATTTTCGTGAAATTGCTTTTTAAATCATACTTTTCTTCTACGAATTGTTTTATTTCAAAAAAAATTAAGACATTTCAGTAAAAAAATCTAATATTTTTTAATTTTCACATTTTTTAAAAATAGTAAAAAAAAATTTATTTAAAATTAAGTAAATTAAAACATTTCAGTGATAAAATCAGATTATTTTCAGGGTAGGCAAAATGTAGTGTAGAAAAAAATATTTTT
>JXPG01034402.1:0-16126 GCA_001015175.1 Megaselia abdita
AAAACATCGCCAGGACGAGAATCACCTTAACCATAGGATACAATACAATCCTGGAAGACTCTTTAGTTGGATTACCTCTAGATATTTTTTTTGCGTTTTCGTCGAATGGTCTCCCTCTTCAAAGTCGTCAAATATAAGCAACCAAAATACCTCTACAAAACTTGAATTTTCCAGAATGAGTAGAAGGCGTGACAACAATGTTCCAGGAATATGATCTCGCTAAGAAAAGCTTTTTCGTTGGAGACGTAATTTTTTGGAATCAACTACCTATCAACATAAAGAACTCAACATCTGTAAATATGTTTAAAGAAAATTTAAAATGTTATTTATCTAGTCACTAGTTTTATATCATTGTCATGTTGGACTACTTAGCATAAGATTTAATCTTTTAGACCAATAAATAGAATTGAATTGAATCATTAAATCAATCCGTCCAACAATAATTCAACAAATTAATAAATCCATAAATCCATCCATACATGTCCGTCCATACTTCCATCAATGATTCAATCAATGTTTATGGCGCGTGGATAGCATAAATCATGAAATCAATTTGTGAATGAATGAATTCATCCATTCATCCGCCATCAATCATTAAATCAATCAATCTGTCCATTGATCATTCAACCCATCAATTTTTTTTGACGCTCAGATAACATAGACCTATCATCAATCATTAAAATCAGCAAGAATTGTGGAGGAGAATCATTATACTCAAATTAGCACGTGGTAAGCGGAGCGAAGCCACAATCGAGTTCAGTGAGCGAAGTCAAAAAAATAATAGAAATAAATATTTAACTTGGGGTTGGGGAGCGAATTGATAAAGCGTGACAAAACAAAGCTTTAGCATGTTTTTAAGCATTGCTCTGGTTTAAGACGTGTTCAATTTTTTGAAAAGAATATCCCCAAGAACTCCCAATAAAAAATCGCTCCATCATGAAATCGCAGTACATATTTTTATTAATTTGATTTAAAACAAACATTTACAATTAATATGAATCCTTCATTCCAACAATTTTATTACATTTTAATATACAGTAATAAGTAAAATTCTCTGTCAACAATTTTGTTCTGAATCTCCTTCTTAAAATATTTGTTTTGTTATATTTCGAGTAAATTTTTGTTCTTTGACATTCAATATGAAACATTTTATAATATATATATATTTTACTTGTTCTTCATTTTTTTGTTTTCTTCAATTTTTATAAATTAATTTGATTTTATTAAAAATATATTTAAAATTCATTTTACGTAATCTATGAAAATAGGTCCTTAAAATAGAGGGTTCACTCTGGAAAAAATATAGAGTAATTAGTTGGTTTCTCAGTTTTTATTTCAATGGATAGTGATTCAAGTGATATCTGATTGTAATACTTATCCATATGTCTTATGTTAGTATAAGCTGCTTCAACATTTAATTGACACATAAAAAGGCAAATCATAAATTCAATAACATTGAAAGATGTGGCGGAAATAATTACCAAAATTGCTGTTTTTTGTTGTTGTTAAATATTTGTTTATAAAAAAGCTGCTTCATTTAGAGTTTTGTGGAAATTAATCAGTTTTGTTTGTTCACTTTTATGGTAACAAAAATACACATATTACAAACATTTATTTACACTGCATACATAGTAAATTACATAGGAATGTTTTAACAATTTAATACTTTTTTTTGTTTTTGTTTTTTTTTTCTTTAGTTTTAGTAACTGATTTTGCTTGCTGTTGCCTCGTATATCTTTTTATCTCGTTCTATAAACTAAAACACAACTTGAAAATTTGATTTTTGTTTTGGTTAATTATTTCAAAATTTGTACGTTTCCTTAACCATTTTTGCTTCATTTTAGAATATTTGTTATAATTTTGTTTTGTGAGAACTTTTGGAATTCGTTTTCTACGATTTGGGTATTTTTGTTTTAATTTAACGTGAAATTATAAAATAAATCATAGAAAAATAAAATCTAGATTTTTATATCCAACTTTTTATGTTTATAGTTAAGTAGATTTTATATCATGTACGATATACTTATCAAAAATCTTATGTTTTTTTTATCTAAACCCATTTTTTATCTGCTTTGGTGGTTAATAAAAAATATTTTAATTCAATTCAAATAAAAACAAATATAAAATGACACTAGAAAATTTATAAATATAGTCCTTTCTATATTAAAAATTAAGAAAATTTACATAATTTTTTAAACAAAAAAAAAATAAAAAGAAAGCCTTGTAAACTATTATTTAAGATATTTTCTTTACTTTAAGCAAACAATACCAAATTTTTTTGGGGAAAAAGCAATATTTTCGAAAAAAGAAACATTTCGGTTCTTAATTTCATCGCATTTTTCTACATCCATTAGATAAATAATAAAGAAAATTTATGAATGATTAACTATAATTTGAATGGTCTCATTTTCTCGTGATTTTAATTTATTTTGAATATTCTGGTTTTTTTTTACGTTGTTAAATTACTTAAGATATATAAGTAATTTATGAAGAAAACATGTATTTAATGTAAGGGTTTAAATTTGTCGATGACTTATATTTTTTAATAATCAGTGGTGTATCATAAAATTGGTAAATCGTGTAAAATATAAGTCATTTGAAAAGAACAAATTGGAGAGGCCACAAAGCCTCCGTCACAGCCAGTCCGAAAAACAACAAATGAAATTGATGAAATTCGAACACTGGCTAACTTAGCGTGAAAGTATATAAAGAGACTCACACACTACATACAATCAAATGACACCTTGGTCACAATATTGTTTGCTAAAGAATAGCATTAAATCACAGGAAAAAGACAGTAATACTATATCTCAATGAAAGATTTGTCATGTCACATGTAAATTGAGCTATGATTAAATGTAAAATTGATTCAAGTATTTCGTTTGAAGAATATTCTACTCTTGAAATAAGAGTGCTACACATTTCAGTGATCAATAAAATACACATTGAATTGAATGTGTTACATATTTTTATTTTGCGGTACATATTCTGTTCATGCTGCACACATTGTATATTAATAAAAATCTACATATTTTAATTGTTGTCAACATTCTCACATATATTTCAAAGGAGTAACTTACGCACAAAATAAATGCGTGTTACCAAAATAATGTGTATATTATATATATGAATAATGAGTGTCGTACATATTTGATATGTGCCTTACAAGTTGACAATGTATTTTATTTCTAGCTAATTTGGGTATAATACATATTCCTTATATATAAAATAAAATATACAATTTTCAGGTTTTTAAGAATTTTGAAAATCAATGCATTAAAGAATCGAACCGCTTACAGAGTTAAACATCACACAAAGCATATAAATGTAATACAAAATTATCACTTTGTCAACTAAAAGAAAACATCCTCAATAGCTCAATTGGATAAATACAAGATTCAGTTCCTTGCTGTCTTTTCGTTGACAAAATAATATTTTCATTCAATGTTCAATGTTAATGAGGGTTAAGTAATCTTATATAGATTCTTCCTCAAACTATTAATTCCTATAATCAGTGTAAACCTAAAATTTATGGAAGAAATTCTATCATTAATTGATTAAGTTAGAACATTCTCCCTTAGAAATTAGTTAAATATAATTGATGTATTTCACGAATAAACTCGATTTCCAATTAAATGAAACTCATTTAATAATTCATTTTGTGGCGGCAAATTCTACTCTCTTCTCTATTTACCAAATATGATGTAATTGTAAATTTGATGCAGTTACAAAATATTATTCTATGTAAGATGTTTAAAATGAAACTGTTTTGAGAAAAACCAATGTGTTATACTCGAAATATGTTTTGTATATAAGCTACTTATTAAAATATGTAGAAGACAAAATGTGTGCAGCACAAACAAAATATGTACTGTACAACAAAATATGGGACCCTCTCTTAATGTATATTCTTGGTCATGAAAATATGTAACTTACTTATTTTGGGTGTAGAATATTTACGAATTTATTTCATTGAAAATGTGTAGGCTACATATTTTGTGTTTTCAGTGTGAGATTATATTTGAATATTATTTCCCTCAAAATATGTAAGCTACACAAGGAAAATGTACTTTACAGATTCAAAAATATGTAGAAATACAATACATTATAAATTTCTAAAGCTCATATCGAATAAATATGACACTCATTCAAATATGTACCATACACATTATTTTGATCAGTTCTCAACACACTGTCATTGTGTAGACTACATAAATGATAAATCCAAACATTTCATTTTGTTTATAAGATAATTTTCTAGCATACACTTTAAAGAATTCGAAAATACGGAAATCTGATTGTCTTTATTAATGGTAATTTTCTTGCACTTTTCAGTGCTTTGTGAAAATTCATAATCAAATTTTAAGTATGTACAGTACATATCCAATTATGAACGACACTCATTTAAATATATGTACCATGCATATTATTTTTATCATCTTTGAGTAGGCTTCATTTGAGAGTTGAAAATACTTTTTAAAATATTTGGAATAATTAAAAATTAAAAAAAATAAATTTTAATCAACAACTTTAATCAACTGCACAAATAAAATTTGTAACCTACTCAAAATTAGATATAGTTTCCTGTAGAACTCTTATTTCGTGTGTAGAATGCTCGTCAAATGAAATATGTGAATGAATTTTAAATATGTCCTATACAAAACAAAAATGTAAGATTTTCTTAAAAAATTTACCTACTTATGACGGTGGATTTTCCACTCTCACATCATCGTATCATCGCATAATAAGAGTTGGTATCTCTTATGTTGAAGACTTTAATTGATTTAGGTAACTTATTTACAATAGTGGTAAAAATTCTTACATAAAAAATATCGACTGGAAAAAAAAGTTTAATAAAGCTGCATATTTTGTGAGAATAGTCTACAATAAAATATATGGATATTCTTAAAAATGATTTTCTTTGTTTTGCGTCACTAATAAATAGTTATAAGAATATTTTTGCAGCTATGTGACTACTCCAGTAAATAAAACACTTTAGATTTTAATTCAGGCAGACGTTTCGTCTTTATTTAAGACTTTTTCGATGCGCTATAAATATTGACTATTTTTCATGAAAAATTCTTGAAAAGTTTATGAAAAATAGTCAATATTTTTTCCTCAGAAACAAAAATATTGAGATTAAAGTTGACATTTTTCATAAATGAATGGTTTTTTAAATTAAATATTTTTTGATGTAGATATATTCTTAAGTAGCTATCGAGTCAAGAAACCCAAACATCAGATACTTTTCATGAACATTTTTGAAAAGTTCATGAAAAATAGTCAATATTTTTTCCTCAGAACGAAAAATGTTGAGATAAAAATTGACATTTTTCATCAACTTTTCTTTAAATTTTCGAAAAAGTATGTATTGTTTGGTTTTATTGAATCAGAAGAAGTATCTGAAAACGATTCTATTAAAAAAATATTGTTTTTATTTTTTTTGGGGAAAATGACTCTTCAAATCCTATCTGACAGTTTTGCTCTAGTCAGATACTCGATCTGAGGAGTCGTTTTTGGATGGTTTGGGAAAATTAAATATTTTTTGATGTAGATATAATCTTTAGTAGCTATCGAGTCAAGAAAACCAAACATCAGATACTTTTCATGAACATTTTTGAAAAGTTCATGAAAAATGCAATTTTTTGTTCATAAAAACGAAATAATATTCAAATTTACATTTTTCATCGAATTTTCATTATATTTTCTTGACTCAAAATGAGTATCTGAAAACGTTTAGATACAGAAAATTATTTTTTTAATTTTTTTTAGAAAAATTACCCTTCAGATCCTTTCTTGCAGTTTTGCTCTAGTCAGATACTCGATCTGAGGGGTCGTTTTTGGATGGTTGTGGAAAATTGAATATTTTCTTATGTAGATATATTCTTAAGTAACTATCGAGTCAAGAAACCCAAACATCAGATACTTTTCATGAACATTTTTGAAAAGTTCATGAAAAATAGTCAATATTTTTTCCTCAGAACGAAAGATATTGAGATTAAAATTGACATTTTTCATCAACTTTTCGCCATATTTTCGAAAAAGTATCTATTGTTTGGTTTTCTTAACAATTCGATTAAAAAAATATTGTTTTTATTTTTTTGAAATTGAGCTTAATTTTTTTAAATTTTGATTTCAACCACTTTTTAAATTTATTGGTATTGTGGCTTTACTTTCGGCTATAGAAGTTTTTCCAATAGATACAGGAGTTTCAGTAGTTAATGTATTCGTTTTTTTTTTTAAATACAGAGGCTTTACCAACTCATGTATGAGATTTCTCTCAAGATTTTGAAGTTTTATACTTACTTACTGACCAACTCTACTCTCTTAAAAACATTAAAATCAAGAATAATTGACAACCATAATATTTGCTATACAATTTACTCTTTTTCTAGATTATTTACATAATGTAAAAATACAAAAAAAATTAATTTACCAATCAGATGTATAAAAAACTTCATGTAAAAAAATAAAAATCGGGTTCTTTTCCTATACATTTTGAATGTCATATTATGTGAGGTTTTTGAAGTATTTAAAATATGGATTTTTTAGTGAAATTTACTACTCAAAACAAAATATTAAAATGGAAAGTTTAAGACGATTGCTATATCCGATACTTAGGTTTTATTTCATTCTGTTACTATTTCACATAACAAAGTTAGACTGAGTTTAAACTGATATAATTTATATAATAAAAATTAGTTACTTTGTTTTAAGGATTTTTCTACTTTTTTAGCGTAAAATTGTATTTCCTTTTAAAATGCATAACGAAAAATAATTAAAAACTTTTGTTGAGATTTGAACCTTAAA
Organism: Megaselia abdita; assembly: GCA_001015175.1. Taxonomy (NCBI): domain Eukaryota; kingdom Metazoa; phylum Arthropoda; class Insecta; order Diptera; family Phoridae; genus Megaselia; species Megaselia abdita. Next base: position 6,811 of record JXPG01034402.1, read on the forward strand.
TTTCAGATTTGTAGAGGAGATCGCTATTAATAACGAAGACTTTTAACCATACTTTAAAATTAAGGCCTCAAATTCTAAAACTAAAAATCGCTAAGCTTGACTATTTTCGAAAGAACTGTATTTCAAAAATAATTGGTTGGTATTTGGAGATAATGTGTTAAATATTAAATTAATCTAAGTTCGAAAAAAATTTAGATTTTTTTAATGTTAAATGTAGATAACCATTATGATAAAAAATATAAATTCATAAAACCAATGAAAATTTCTTAATCTTATGCTAACAAAATAAATAAAAAAAAAACCCCAAAACGTAGAAATCCAAACCCGCAAAAGCTCAATAAAATATTCAATAAATATTGTAAATACATTTAAACCTCATCAATTCCAAAGAACATTAACAAACTATCTAATTTTTGTGATTTTTTATTTTAATTATTTATTTTTATATTCATGAATCCCTGTTGTTTAACTTGTCAACGTTTCCGTTTTTTCTTTTAAAATTATATTTACAAAAATACCTAATTCAAATATATATTTTTAAAAAAATGGAAGTTGTTCCTTAAGTTTTAACAAATAGACAATAACAGTTGACCACAAGGTGGTGGTAAAAAAGAATTATATATATTTTTGTTTTGTTTGATTTTTTAACACTTTTGTTTGGAAAAACATGATATGGCGATCTCTTTCGAAAAATCGGTGGTAATATTTATTTTTTTTATTTTGAAAAACGATTTTACACATATAAAGAATCAACGTAACAGATGGATTGTCCAAGTTTTATGATTTATTAATTTATATTTTTCTCTTAAAATTTAATTTAGTTTTGTTAACTTCACTTTTTGTTACAGAGTTTTTTTTTTAACTTTGGGAGTAATGGGACAAACTTTTTATTTTTATTTCACGCTGAAATTTTTTGATTGTAGATATGGTATTTTCTTTTAGTTTTTGATTGTTTTTTATTGCGATTAAGTGTAAAATTTACTCGAATGTTATAATTGTCAGCGATGACATCCTCAGGATATAATTCTCTCCAGTTGGTCCTCATGATATCGTGATGACATCGTCATGATTTAATTGGGGTATCACCTAAAGTTTTTTAGCACTAATACAATAAAAAAAAACTTCCGATTCTGGCTCCGTTTTCGACGAATTCATTATCAATTGAAGATATAGAACCAACCCCAAAATCTTTTCAGATAATAAAATTGTTGAAGAGAAGTCAGAAAGTCTCGATAGACTTTCATCATTGAATTAATGCGAAAAGCCTTTGAGTGATGAAGTTATATCAAATAATATCATGGAGATGTTATCTCGTGGCGACCAATTAGAAACATTTTACGTACAAATGTCGTAAAAAATATGTTATTAAGACGTCATAACGACTTGGGTATGTTTTGAAAATCCTCATCCCAGTAAACCATGATAGATATTTACGTCCGAAGCTTCATGTGTTAAAACTAATTAATTTATATCTCTGTGCGTATATGATTCTAATTTGAACTATGTTCCTTCAGTGCTTGTTGCCCAGTAATTGCCCTGACTAGTTTTCCACAAAATTTTTTATTAAATTTCAAATTAAAAATTTACCCCTATTGTTTTTACTTCCGTCAAATTAAATAACCGTATTGAAAGCCGAGATTTCTTTTAAAAAATAATTATTCCCAAACCCTGTTTTCAAAAATTAATAAATTTTTTCCTTTCGAATTATTATAATCAATAAAAATAATATAATTTTGAAAAGATACAACATCAAATTACATCAAAAATAATAAAAAAAAGCCAACGTAAAAAGCATTTGAAGCACTATTTCAGACTAAGTTGTGCCACACAATGACATCTATTGCTATAGCAAGCGTTCAAAGCTGTTTGTCTCTTTCATTTTCTCTCCCTTTCCCATTACTCCCAAGGAACCAAAACTACAAACCCAAGTAACAAAAGTTTAGCGCCAAAACCAAATAAGGGAGTTGCCTAGCCTACAAAAGAAAATAATAAATTCTTTAACTTCTTACGTTCTAAAATCTCTTTTTTCTACTATCTCTTCTTCTGAGCTTTTCTAGAGTTCTACTCCTTCTCCTCTCATTTGAAACAACTAACGTTTCCGAGTTTTTTCTACTTCCCACTGCCTCGTGTGGCATACTATCAACTTTTTTCATGACAATCTTAAACATGAACATGTGTTTAGGGGAAACACTGGAGCACCTTCTCGGGGAAGGTGGGTCAAACTCCCCACTACTCGATAAGACGCTCATTCCACTATCGACGCCACTATTCATAGTCTTCAAGGATGGTCGCGGTTCAAAGATTGACTCACAGCGCTTGTCAGTGCAAAGGAAAGACTTGCCATCTTCCTCACATTTCGCCTTGAAAGTCAAAGGAAAATGTCTTTTCAGGGTATCTGCTGGTCTGATTTCCACATGGGGATCTCTATGCTCCAAAAGCGGAACGTTAGATGAGTTTGAGTCATAACTGTCTCTTGAACTATAGTTCGAAGAAGTCTGAGTTGATAGAGGACTCCTCGGGGCAGCTATCAACCCTAAAGCACTATTTCTATGCTTCCTTCCGATGGGGAAGGCGGGTGATCTCTGTCTTGGAGTCGTACACGAATCAGATACATAAGCTGAAGTAGCTTGAGACGCGTTTGGTGAAAGAGATGGATTGTAATCGAAATGTGTTTCAAGCGACATTTTCCTTTTTGAATCAGTTCTTTGAAGAGTTATTGAGTCGACAAACTCAATAGAAGATTTCCGTAGTTCAGAATTAGTCTGATCCATATCAACTATTTCGAAACTAGAGCCAGGATCTTCACAACTAGTCGATTGATACCGAGACATATCGTAGCTCGTGTAAGTCGAGACAGGACCTTCAAAACTACTTTCTCTCCTTCTTTCACTCTCCATCATTTCAAAGCTATCTTCACCCGAGTTCAACCGACTCATCAACAATAGTTCGGTGTCCGTGCTCGCCCCAGTGCTCCCACAACTACTACGCAAGTTCTCCAAGTAAGGTGATCTCGGTGGATCGAAAGAAGACCGTCTCGACGGTGGTTCAAACTCGATAGTCGGACAATTCAAAGGCTTATGGAAGATCTCATCTTCATCTTCCTTTTTATTGTTGTTGATCTCGTTCCGTAACTCTACAATATTAACATAGACAGGTTCTAATTCGATAGACTTAATAAGGCGTTCGATTTCATCTCTCAAATCATCAGGTAAAAACTTATCGTCTGATTGCTTCTCGGCTTCCGCGACTGCCTCCTCACACTCTTCACTGATCCGCGGCTCGACCGGTTCCCGACTCTCAGCCCGCTTCACTAAACTACCCGAACTCGCCGAAGCGCCCAAAATCGCATCCAAGAGTTGTGCATTCTCATTAGACAAAGCGGATAATCTATCAGCGACAGCGACATCTAAGGCGTCATTACTACTATTACTGTTACTATTATTGTTGTTATTTGTATGGTTATTAGTATTTGTATTATTGTTATTGTGATTATCGTTATTGTATCTTTTAGATTTGTCATGCTTGATATACGATTCACCTACTTTCTCAAAATGTACATTGGCAAGCTCAAATGGTACAGCATCTGTATTATTAGTATTATCTACATTGTTATTATCACCTCTACTGATACTACGGTCTGATTGTTTGTTGCTACATACCTGGTGCTGCTGCTGGTGTTGCACCGTAATTGTCGTAGTTTTCTTTCGTTCTGAAGAAAATCGGTTACGCAGTCTTAAAGACATTTTGGCAAATTTGAATGAAAGTCTTGGTTCGAAACCTGAAGAAGAATCAGACATTTGTTTCGGTATCGCACCCGTACCTGAAGAATATGTACTCTGTCGGACTAGAGATGGGCTTCCTACGCCACTGCTTACACTGCCAGACGATGAAATAGTGGCCCGTGAAAATGCTGAAGCGAATCGATTGCGACTCGTCGTCGCTGTCGTCGTCGATGATGAAGTTGAACCTGTAGACCTTTGTTTCTTGACGAAGGAAAAGAAATCCCTCATCATGCTCTTTTTCTCGGGTGTGACTTCTTTCTCTGGAGATTTGTGAGCAGTCCTAGCGGCATTCATCCGCTCTACTATAGCAATAGTTTCCGTTGGATTGGAAACGGTAATTGGTGGTATTACGATCCTAGAAGGTGACGGTGATGTTCGGCAAACTTCTGGTGGTCGCTGAGTTGCGGTGTACGTATTGATTGATGATTTCCTTAGAATAGGAATTGATAGTCCGGTTGGCGTTCGAGCTCTACTACGATCACCGCTTAAGTCAGGATCAAATCCACATTGAACCTGTTGGAGGAAATGAGTAATTTTTTTTAATAATGTAGGGTTTTAGGATTATGTGTTCATTCTTCAGGACTTTATCACAACAAAAACATTATTTAAACAGCAAAAGAATTGAAAATACAAACTTTGTGTGCGGCTAAATGAAGAAGAGCAGTTAAATTCGGCCCTTTACTTTTGAGTAGTACAATGAAAGCCTGTCATGAACAAAGAGATACGAATAGGAACCTGGAATGTCCGTACACTACTTCAACCGGAGGGGAATATCAGTTACTTGACACCTTAGCTCCATACAACGTCGGCATTGCAGCCTTACAGGAGGTCAGTCTAGGTGGAAACGGCTTCACTGAAGTCTTGGGCCCAATCCAACGCAGACCCAAATGGAATGGTTTGACGCTGAGTGAGCTATTGGTAAGAACAATAAAAGTTCTAGATCTGATGGGATACCAATTTCCGTCCCAGAAAATCAACTAATCAGAAATTCACACTACGACAAATATTGGAAAAGACCAGAGAATGTCAAATCGATACACATCAATTTGTTATCGATCTTAAACAGGATTACGACTGCATCATAAGAGATGAGCTATACTCTATATAAGAGACTCATCCTACTATGACAGATGACCCTAGCATAGGCGAAAAGTACAGTCCTAGTGAACAAGATAGTGTCGGAAGGTTTTAGACAGGGAGATGCACTTTCCTGTGACCTGTTTAATGTATTCCTGGAAATCATTATTCGAAGAGCTAACATCAGAACATCCACCAGCATAATAACCAAGTATGTCCAACTTTTGGTGTATGCAGATGACATTTACATCGTCACAAGAAAAGTAGAAGATCTGGAAACAAGCTACTGAAGACATGCTACATCAATGGGCCTCAGAGATTCACGAGAAGACTAAATATATGAGATCGAGTAGAAACCAAAGAGATCTCACAAACATCACCATTGACACTCTCTCATGGGTCTTCAGTTAATAACCAAAACGACATCACTCAAGAGATCAAGAGGAGAATCATGCTTGCATCCGTAGAAGCACTAAACTAAATAAATACCAGGAACATACCTGTTCTGATATATGAGGATGAGTCGTGGACATTATCAGAATCAGACAAAAATCTTCTGAAGGTATTTGAGAGGAAGGTGCTTCGTATGATCTTTGGTCCTATGTATGCAAATAATGAGTGGCGCATACTATACAATCATGAGCTATATGCAGACTCCAGTATTGTAGATAGAGATGGCGCACGTCAGATGAAACTCCACTATATATCCCATGGAACATCTGAATCGAAGACATCTCAACTTTTGTCCCAGACACTATGATATTATTGTCGTACCATCCAGCGACTTTTCGCACTAATATAATGATAACATTCTTTAATACCTTCTTACAACAATAAAATCATTCCTGGTTTGTCATTGACTATTTCCGGACTATTGATGGATTGAAGATACAAACTCTAAAACATGAACTAGTCTTCTTTAGATAGTGTACCAAAAAAAAATGATCAAGGTAAGGAAAATCTTTAATTTGACAGAACGAAGATGTTACGAAATGAGGTCGCTCAAATAGATTCTGTGAGAAGAGCAGTTCGGTTCAGCCTTGTACTTTTGCGTAGTACAATAAAAGCCTGTGTCAGTCGACAATAACCTACATTTTGAAGCCCATTTCAGGAACAGATCCTGACACCAGCCAGCCGACCCAATTAGAGGCTCGAACTCTCTGCTCCGCGATTAGGAGTGCTATTCTCTCGAAACCAAACATTTGTAAAAACCCTGTCCTATACATTTCCTTTCATTGGAATTTTCAAATTCCTTCAATCGTTATAAAACAAAAAAGAAAACCCACCTGAGTAGAAACACAAGTCGCCGTGGTTGGACTTTTTCTGTCTTGATTGATGCTGTTTGTTGGACTCCTTCTACTATCTCTGGTAGGACTTCGCAGTGTAGGACTCCTTGAATCAAACGATTTCATTTCATTTGGACTACGCAGTCTCGTAGATAAATGAAACGATGGACTTCTCCGACCGCTTCCCCCAACTGCTCCATCCGGGCTTCTGACAGGACTTCTGCGCCCACTGCTTATTGTTCCTGGAACTAAACTTAAGGATCCAGTCATGCTGCTCTTCCGTCGATGAGAAGCTTTCAAAGTTCCTTGTCGAGATAGAGTTTTCTGAGAGCCTAAGGGACTCCTAGACTCGTGGTGAGCTAAAATCGGTGATTTTGTTCCTGTAGCAGTACCAGCTCCAGTTGATAAGTTACTGCTGTTAGCTGCCGTAAGAGTATTTGGACTACGTCGCTCGGATGGACTGCGGCGAGTACGGAAACTTTGGGATTTGGCTTTGCGGATTTTGGCTTGGCCATGATGACCGTGGTGGTGGTGGTGGCGGGAGGAAGAGGAGGAGGAAGGGGTGTTCCACCTCTGTTAGGGATTCGTAAGTTGGCTGTTGGTGGGGTCGCTAGAGCCACTGGAACTTAAGGTTGTATTGGAACCGTACGGATCCAGAGAGCTCTGTACCGACATTGATCGTCCTTTATTTTGTCTAGCTCGTCGAACACGACTTGAATTTGGGGATAATTTTGCAGGATCTACACTAGCTGGATCTGCTTGGAATGCTAAAGCGTTCATTATAATCGCATACGGGATAATCCCGAGCGGATGAATTTCTCTCATCAATACATTGGCCGGGATCTTGTGGAACTGAATGTAGTCCAAGAAGTTCCCGATAATTTCTTTCAGGTCTTCGTTAGTATTGTTGTCATAGTATTTCTTACTCCACATCAAAGCTGCATTGAATTTTGTGAATTCATCTGCTCGTAATTCTTCCCTAGCTAATATCAAACGGACTACGTGTTGAGGTAGTAATGTAAAACTTCCTAAATTCAATACATCATTTCCATGTTCGTCGACGAATTCCAGTACCTTTTGCACTAAACTTTTCGTGCACTTGTACTGAATATAACGCTCAGCTGATGCCAATAGGGCACAAACGGTATCTACATTTATACAAGTTTGAACAAAACCTGAACAAGCTCTACGAAGCTCATCCAGACCATAATAATCTGCCGCATTCATAACACCTGAAACAATAAAAGTTTTTAGTGGTTTTTCTTTTTATTTAATTAGTTGTTAAAGGGGATGGTTTGAGAAGTGTTTTCTCTTTGTGAGAAGTTTTTTTTGTGGAACATTGTAATTATACTTGTAGATCTTAAAATGTTGGAGGGGTTTTTAGTGTGGTGGATCTTGGAACTCAAGAAAGAAAAACAATAAATACAATACAAAAATTTAATAAATAATAATTAATAAATAATACATTTTTAAGGTACATTTAGTAGATCGAAAATTCTTAATTTAATCAATATTTAAAGACTTCATTTAAGAAAAGCTTCGTTAAAAAAACAACTTAAAGCAATACAACTTTTAACGCCACACAAAATAAGTAGAAACCAATTTTGATTTTTTTTAATGAAACTTCCTAATTCAATTAATTAAAAGGCATTCTAGAAGAAAAGTTTCATTAAAAAGGCAATTTAAAGAAGTTGATTTTCCTGCACAAAAATCATAATTTTATTGTATTTTCAAGTTCAAGGTCGTTCATTATTTTCTGATCAGTATTGAGTTTTCCTAATATTTTTTTTTCTAAGATAGTTTCTTTGTAATTAGATATTATTTTAAATATAATAACATTATTTTTAGAGATTTTAGATGATTTTGATACTGAATGAAAAGACTCGAGGATGTCCCATAAGACTCGTTTCTCAAGATCTCGGTTTGAATCGCTATTTTCTTGGTTTCTGTTGAGAATTCGACCGGTGGAAATTTTTTTTTTTAATACTACTGAATATATTTTAATACATTTTAAAGAGGAGAGTGCTGGGAGTACAAACCAATGTAAATCAATGTTTTGTAATTTGAAAAATGAACTGTTTTTCTTTTATATTTCCAGTGATTTCAGTTTTTTTTTAATATCAGCAAAACTAATTATTAAATAATTTAATAAAGTAATAACTCTATAAAAAATTCCGACCTAACATTCTAACAGAAAAGTTCTAAAATGTTGATCTCAATATAGTAAAAACAATACAAATTGAAAAATCATTACATTTTACAATTTAAATTAAAATAACATAAAAATATAAAAAATATGTGTTTTTTTTAAACTAAACTTAATATTACTAACAAATAAAAATAAAACAAAAATTGTAATCAGAAATAAAAGAATATATTTATATACGACAAAATATACAAATTTAAGTATTTTGAAATTGAAATTTGAATTTTAAATTTGTTTTAAAAAAAATATAAAACTAAAAAATTAAAAAATATTAACGTAAATGTTTATTTATATAAGTTAACTTAAAGTTTAGATTTATTTTTTGTTTTTTAGTCGGAAATCTATAAAAGTTTTTTTGTAAAACGTAGTGTTTTCAATGCGAGTTTATTATTTGATTTTTATATATTTTTTACAATATATTTATCAAAATGTAAATATGGAAATTTTAATATTTTCTATATTCAAAGATTTATAAATTATGAAACTTTTTTAAAACTGTTTAAAATATATTAAACTAAAATTAAACATAGTTTTAAATTTCAGAAAGCCAGCAATAATTGATTTATAAAAAATATAGTTTTAACAAGTAAAAATAAAAAACTAAATAATAAATACCCAACTTTTAAACAAGAAAATAAATAATAAAAACTAAATAAGAATGAATAAAAGTCACCAAAAAAGTAACAAAAAAAAATGAAGAAACAACAAATTATTAACAACAAAAGCAAGTTAAAAAAATAATCAGCTTCAGATACAAATAATAATTTAAAAAAATAATCAATATAAAATAATATCTTATAATATGTATATATAAGCCATAAAAGAATGTACAAAAATTAGACATTTAATTTCTTACTTATACCCTATGAAATTAAACAAAATATTTTTTACAACAAGCACACAAATTAAATAAACAAAATACAAAAATTAACAATAAAATATATTTAATACGGAAAAAAAAAAAA
>JXPG01034438.1:2902-14077 GCA_001015175.1 Megaselia abdita
TTAACCGCTCAAATTTTCATTGCAAAAGGTTTACGGCAGACAGACGGACAAAGCGAGTACATAAGGGTATTTTTTTGTTAAAAAAAAACCCTAAAAAGTGCTTAAGACCTTTTCATCTCTAAATATAGGGATAGCAAATGTCGGCAATGCACACCCAGAGGAAACATAACAAGTTTTTCTGCAAACGAAATGAGCAAAATTTATCAATAATTTGAAGAAATGCTGAAAACCTGGAAATCGTCTGCTTTTTTTCTGAAAATAAATATTAATAAAAAAATACTTGTTTTCATCCAAAAGTTCAGCAGTTACAATGATGTTCTATTCAGTTCATGCATAGCAAAATCGACCCAAACTCAATCTTTCACATTTTGACTTTTTTTCTTTTGATATTTATTTTCAGAAAATTTGAAAACATTTTCAGGTTTTATAAAAAGTGTTCAGAAAATCATGCTTTCTTTGCAGGAAATCTGATTAAAATTACAAATCTAAATTGGAAGCAAAAAAAGCTAAAATCTGTCATAATATACCAGATTTTTTAAAAACTAGCTCTGGATGTATCAACATTTCATTTGCCAGCACTTCACTATTACGAGGGATTAAATGTAGAGTCAGCGAGGAATACTCGGCAAGTGACCACCAAGCTATCATGATAGAAATCAGATGTAAAAGGAGCCAAAGTGAATCAACAACCACTGGACCTAATTGGAGGGACACCATAATAGATTTAGGCACATTCGATCATGTAATTAAGGAGTTATAGGAGGTCACCCAGTAGACGAGGGCAGCCTTGAAACTGGTGGAATGAGGTAACTGACGAGGTAATGCCTACAACATTAAAGTAAAGTACAGCGCTCACAAGGAAGACATGACTTTAAGGAACTACTCTCCGCTCAGAATAAGAAGGCAACAACAGTGCAAAGCGATGAAGGAAAGCAAAAGGCAACAACCTGCGACGATGCCGACATCAGCCAGTGGGGAACTGCCTACAGAATTGTGATATCCAAGCTGAAAGGAGACAGATCACTTCAGATAACATGCCCAACAATGTTGAAGAGAATCGTAGAAAAACATAGAAAGAACAATCGATGTAGAAAGGGTACCGATTATATCGAACGATGAGATATTCAGCGCATGCAAAAGAAGCGCCGAAAAAAGGCTTCGAGACCGGACAGCGTTCAGAACAAAACGTTCAAAAGAGCAGTGAAAGAAAGGCTGGAGATATTTGCTTAAAATGGTTATATATGATAGACTGCTCGACCACGCATTAGCAAATATGCAGTTCGGATTTCTGAAAAATCGTTCCACAGTTGACGCAATCAAGAAGGTTGTCAACATGACGGCCTCAGCGGAATAAGATGGAAAAACGCGTTCAATACAGCAAATCGGAGCTGTATTAGTCGATATTTAGCTCGGATTAACACACCAGCTTTTACAGACAGGAAATCGAGGTTCAACTCAGATGATGGACTTAAGTACTACAAAGTGTCAGCAGTAGTCTCCAAGGAGTACTTGGTCCCCTCCTATACAGACAGAATACGATAACAAGCAAAAGAAAGAATTAGCAGGAGAAGAAGCACAGACAACATAACATAAGAGGGCGATGTTCTAGGTGGGCTTACTGGTGAGTCACACATATAACCATTAACGGTGCAACATCAATCGTGGCGTCGATTCAGAATCTACACAGAATTTGTCTCCATGTTTCAACGGTCCAGTTTGTGATTCCTTTTGGTGTGAGCTCTAAGTCAAGGCAATTTAACAACCAGGAACATTTCGATCTTTTTTGGTGGGGCTTCATCCGACACGAGCCATATATGTCCAAGCCACAAAAAGAGGGTGTAAGTGCTCTGCTCGTCTGCTTGTTTTAAGAGCTCAGCTGGTATCTTATCAGATGCAGAGCTTTTTTTGGTTTTCAACTTCGATATGGTGGCTTTTATCTCTGCTATTGAGGGTGGTGGTAGTTCCTCGGGATCCTCTTCAGAGATTTGACTCGTTGATGTTTCTGTTGAAGCTAAGAAATCGGCCCTTTCAAGAGATTATCATTTTGAGAAAAACTTTTCGGTTTTAAATTTTGACAACTCTAAAGTGGGGTTTGTCAATAAATGCCTTAACAGCTTTTTTGTAAAACTCTGCATACAGTATGTATCTTTTTCTCAATAATCAAAAATCTTGGCCATATTAAAGCTGTTGGCTCATTTCTCTATCCGCTAATTCAGTTTTGAAGATTATCCAGTCAAATTAGAAGATCTGAGGCTACATTGTTCTGATTATAGATTAGAAGTCATTTCAACGCTATCTATATATTATGAGCTCAAGATTTGAATACAAACCATTGTTATTCAAACAAGACAATTTTTATATTTTGCAATAACATGTGATCTCATAAGGCACCAATTCTAGAAACAGTTAAATCGCATAAATGTGATAGCTCTTCTTCAATGAAGGCAAATATCTTATCTGTATCCAAAGGCCTGCGTTTACACTAACTCGTACATAACTGATGTCTTGAGAACATCCAATTGGATGTTGATTCGGACTATAGCAATTGTTTAAAACTGAGCAAAATAGACGACTGAAGCTGGTGCGCCGCTATTTGATTGAGCTTGAACTTTGAGTGTAGCTGATTGACTTGTCTGTGAATAAGTTACATTTTGAATCAAGCCACTACTTTGTATCGACGAAACTGTAACTGCGGTGGTATTGTTTGCGCTAGAGGACTGATTAGAAGATATGATTAATTGGAATTGAATCCAGAACTTGATATCATAGAAACTGAGATTTGCAACGTTCATTATCTGCATTATAGAGCTCTCCATCACTGATTGGATAGGCTGAAAAGATATTTAAATTTAAGGACACATAGTTCTTTTCAAAAAGGGATGAAGTGCTCTAGAACTTTGCCTATTCGGAAGCAACGTCATTTAATACACATTGTTCTCAGTTCAGAGCGAATTGCAGTAAACACAGACTTCAATTATATGTTTTCCCAGATCGCTGGAGTTTCAACTGGAACTGTTGCAGTTCTTTCTCTTAAAGCTGGTTTTGTCTGATTCTGTTAAGTTCGGATGTCTTATTTTATTGAGCTATTTATGCTAATATAGATTACCACATATTATCAATTCAACATACACAATTATCATTAAAAAGCTTGCTTAACCACATTTGACCTTCAAAACATTATCTTTCCTTTCGAATAACTTTTTGTTTCAAAAAAACCTAAGACTATAGTAATTTTATTCTATAAACAAATTAAATAATGAATAAAATACCTACACAAGGAATCCAAATCCACATATGTCCCTTTAAAACCCGAAAATCTAATGCCAAACCTAAATCACTAAAACCTCTTTTCCACACCACCAACAACAATTTAAAAATAACTTCCCTGAAGGATCACAATAAGATGAAACGTGTTACACAGGATATTTACATATCTCGAAGGCACATTACACCTTAAAGTGAAATCTTTGAAAATTTCATAGGCTGATAAACAAGTTGTCAATTGAAGAGCTCGGACAGGTGTCGAGAATAACAAATTACCCATCCGTGACAAAAGTATAACAAGAAAAAGGATATACGTGCGAAGGAATTCTATGTGGTTTACGTTTCGTTCACTGGTGTGTTTGTGTAGTGGTGAATCATACTGACCTAGTGGAATACCAAAAAAGTATGGTGAATAAAATCAATAGTAAGGGGTTGTTGGGCTGTTGTAGTATAGTTGTTGTTGCGGCTGCCGTCGTCGATGTGGTTACCATGGATTCTACCCTAAACAAATTAACATAAGAAAGGAATTTCGAAATTCCAGAAAAATAACAGTAGAGAGGAGACAAACGTTTGTTTAATATAATACCGCGGTAGAAGCGGAATCAAAAATTTAAACAAAAAGAAGAAAAGAAAAATGCTACCAAGGAGTGAATTACACAATTATAAATTACAAGTGGAGCTGTTACAAGAAAAGTTACAAAGAAGGTTTGCTTCCTCGAGATTTTTCTCTCCGACTTTTCAAATATTTATGAGACTTTTTCATTGAATTTATTTAGCGAGGAGAAGCGGAATCATCTAGAGAATAAAATGAAAGATTTAATGGCTAAACGAAGTGAATAGTAAGTGAAAAATATTGTTCGTCTTTTGAAGGAAACTTTCATTCTTTCTTGATTTTTTTTTTCTTTTTTCAACATTTTTATCCTGACGATTCTTTTCTTTGCCGCCACTTTAATCCATTGAAGTGACGAGATTGAGAGGACAACTTACCGATTCAACTATGGAAAGTTTTTGGAAGAAAAGAGGCAGCGAGGTGAACGGAACCGGAAGTTATTGGAGATGATGGACAGAATTGATCAACAAGCTGCTAATCTCGCTGCTAAAAGTGAGATGTTCAAGAAAGTTAAGGTAGGTAATATGTATTCATTATGAATAAATTTGCTGTTTAAGGGAGCTGGGAGTTTGATCGATTTGATTATAATTCTTATGTCATGTAGTGTTGTCTTCCTTTAATATCGTGGGTGGAATGTATTGTATTGTATATACATTAAGAAACGAAAGAAGACTCTGAATGCTATGGCATGTTATACGAGGAAAGAAGAAATTATGTCGGGTTAACCTTGAGGAGTTTTGTTGTACTTTAGTTTCAACTTTGGAAACTAATGTGGTTTTCTTAAAACGAACTGAAGAACTTTCTACAAACATTTCATCATTCTAGTTATGGAATAGTAACGTGCTTGGGTTTTGTAGTGGAAAAATTGATTGAAAGTATTATGGTTTTGCCATAGACAGTTCAATGTTTTTCCTTTTATTTTATTTGGTAATTTGTCAATATGTTTTGGGGAATGTAAATATTTTCTATTATCAGTATAGGCAATACATTTTCTCTTCACCCAGAAAAAAAATTTTTAGCACAAAGTGAAGGGTCCGCTCAGTACACACTTTGTAATAATTATCCGCACTTTTTTTGCTAAATTTTAGCACTTTTTTCTCTCTGTGTTGAATGTTAACCACGACTCGATATGTAAATTGCAAAAAAATCTGATTCTAATCCGAACACTATCAATTGTTTTGCTTGAGTTAGCCAATCAAAATTACGGAGGTAGAATAAGCCAATAGGAATAGTTTCATGTTCTTTCAATTTATGTTGCTTATAAAAAACTTCAAGAACAGAATTTGTTCGTATTTGATGTGTAAGTTACTCATTCAAGAATGTGGAATGCAGACAACAATTAAAATATACACTTACTTTACTTTAACAGCTCACAACTCCTTGCGTGTTTTAGCTTGCTGTAAAAATATCTCCATTGGTCTCTATCCGTTCCAATCGCCTTCCACTGAATCGAAACAGCGCATTCTCGGTCTGCCTGTACCTCTGTTACCAACCTGACCAAAGGTCCTGGAGCTTCGGCTTCCATTCTGTCCACATGACCAAGGCACCTCAATTTCTGCGCTTTGGACAACAGTTTCGTTTGCATATACAGACCATCACATATAGGCCATTCACCATCAATGTCAACAGCTCCAAAAATAATTATTAGAACACGTCTTTCAAAAATCAATAGCATCTCACAGTCTACAACTCTTACGATTCTGATCCATACCATACATAACTATTGGGATGATGACAGTGTTGAAAATCTGGATCTTTGTAATACGATCTATCTGTTTTTAACGAAGAAGGTTTGTACATCGACTTCCTAGTACTGTTCTTCGAATTATCTCCTCTGAGATGGTGTGTTAGAGAGGTTTACTGAAATATCAAGGTGAACGAAGTCATTTACCACTTCAAAGTCAGTAGTACCAATGGTTACGTTTTTCCCAAGATTTCAAAGTGCACGTACTTTGATTTGGATGCATTCACTTTGAATCCATGATTCCTGCCGCCTTCTGAAGCTCTGGAAAACTATGTCGACCCTCCTTCTATCAATAATGCCAATGTCGTCAGCATAGCCCAGTATTTGAGTACTTTTATTGTAGATGCTTACTTTCTCGTTATGGGTCTTAAAGAAGTCACAGGATAATATATCGATTTGGCGAAAACCTTGCTTGGTAGTGAATTGCTCCGAAGATTCGTTGCCAATTCTGACAACACTATCAGTATTCGCCAGGGTTAAAAGGTAAGTCTGTTGAACTTACATGGTATTCCGTATGATCCTATTGATGCTGTCGTATGCCTGATTGGATCCGATAAAAAGGTGGATTTGAAATTAGAGTATTTTTGCAAGGAGTCTTCTAAATGTGGAGATCTGGTCCGTTGTTGATTTACGTTGAAAGCCGCATTGGTAACTTCCGATGATGTCGTTTAGGTACAGCTTCAGTCTTTTACAAAGGATGGATGCGAAAATGAAAATCATATACGCATACCTCTGTAATTTGAGCATAGTATCTTGTCACCTTTCTTATGCATTGGATTGATCCAACTGAGCGCTCCATGTCAATCAATTATCCAAATGTTAGTAATGATCTGCGGTGTATGTGATTCACTTACTTCTCCCCACCGCACTTGAAAAGCTCAGCGGGAATGTTGTCCAGTTCAGGACTTTTGTTGTTTTTTATAGCTGTACTTCAGCGATGGTAGGTGCCTTAATTTCTAGATCGTCGTAGATAGAGGTTTCAACGGCCTCACCATTAAGTGTGCCTCGAAAATGGCCAAACCAGCGTTTCATAGCTACATCAACACTTAGCAGAAAATTGTTGTTCTTATCTTTGCATGGGAATGTAACTTGCTTTCGATTATTTTGTAATAGAACTTTCTTAAATCCTTGGTATTTCGATATCCCTGAATTTCTCTCACTTCTTGCTCCTGGTGTTATTTTTTATTTTTCCGAAAAAGTCGATAAACGCACTTCCTTTCTTCAAAAATAATCTACAAGCTTCCCGTGATGTATAGATCTAATGCTAGCTTGAAGTCTAGCGCTTCTTCGCAATCTGTGTAGCGTTTTTCTAACCACTTGTGTAGCAATGTTATTAAATGCTTCAGAAACTTGATTCCAGTGCTCTTCTGACAAATATGCAGAATTAATTTTATCAATAGTATTGCTAAGCTTACTCCTATAATCATTTGCTATGCTAGCCCGTTTAAGAGAATAGATGTTGTGTTTAATAATAGCAAATTGGTAAACTTGAGTCATAGAGACTCCGTCAGGAGCAATCCAGGTGGCTTTATTAATTTCCTTCCTTCTGAAAAAGGTACTGCTATAAAAACCAATTTTTTTGACGCCCAAAACTAATAAATAGGATTCCATTGTCGGTTGTTTCTATGCCTTTGACCTCAAGAAATCATCTTATCTCCGTCATTTTCTTAATGCCAAAAATCAAAGTCAAAAGCCATGTCAAATTGTTCGTGGAAAGCGCCTTTTACATTAGGATCTTTTTCAACATCCGTTGGGGCATGTACTCATATAAGACTGTAGTTGTTAAACACTCCTTTAATTCCTTCAGCAGTGTTCTGCCGTTCCAGGCACCGATGTTAAGATCCTTCTCTTGTCCTTTTCTTTTCCGATTCGAATTCCGTTGTCGAGGGCCACGATTAGAGGACTTACTCTCATGGTAATAAGAGTTTCCTATTTTATGTTATGGTCGGGTTATGAGCCTGACCTTCGGGGAGGTAGAATGTCGACATTTTGATTCATGAGGAGAGGTATAGACAGTTCTGGCTATTCAGATTTTACCGGCTTACCATTCGCCTTTTCTACATAAATCTACAGCTATAAATAAAAAACCCAGAAATATGCGGAGAAGCAAATTTAAATAGATTTAAGATATCTATAGCTTGTTTTTTTATTGGCTCATCTATCAGCTGTTAATCATCAGTACGCTATCTTTTTTTGTTCATAAATCAATAATTTATTATGAAACAAGCTTATTTGGACATAACGCTGAAATAAATGATAGGGTTGCTTTAATAACTTTAATATTTTCAAATTTTAATACTACACGTGATTATTGACTTGAATTAAAAAGTTTTTAGAAAATAGGTTTTTTGACAAAATATGGTTTTTAAAAAACCTTTCAAAAAACCATCGCATTACACAATTATTTCTTAATCGGTTTTATTAATTTGCCTTGAAAAATTACTAAATTTAGAAGAGTCTTTACAATTATGTTTATTTATATTTCATCTTTTTTCGTTACAAAATTTAAAAATAATAAAATAGAATCAAAAGATATTAAAATATTTTAAAACTTTCTCAATTGAAAGTATCTTTAGGAATTCCTGATAAATATCTATTGAATGACAACATTTTCAAATATGAACAATGTACATTTTGACAAATAGATGATATCATAATTAAATATTAGTTAAGAATTCATACCTATCATATTAAATTAATTAATATATAGCATTACCAGAGTAACTATTATCAACAAAATATAAATATATGTATATTTGGAAATATGTTTCTAATCTCATTCCTCAGAAACCAATTACAAATCAAATTGGATTACGTTTCACATTCCTATATTAATTAAAATTTGCATACCGATTTCAAGAAATTCAAGCAAATAATAAATTCTATAAATAAATATCTTCTTTTCTAGAACAGAGCTGAATTGCTGAATTGAACAGAGCAAACCAACAAATATGGATGATATAAAATAAATTCTATTTCTTTTTGCTTTTCGTTTCAGGATGAATATGAATATTATTACTCGAAAATATTGGATAGTCCATATACCACACGCACAGCAAAATACAAGATACCATTCCTTCCATTAGCAAATGAACCATACTCTTGCTTTCACACAACAACAATGACACCAACATATCCAGCATTGCTGTCTTCCACACCTACACCAATAGAAACACCCCGGAGCGCCACATATCCAACCTCGTATCGTCAAATCTATCCGGCTCCAATTGCTTTGCCACAGCAAGCCTGTCCGTACCAACATTTTCATCCATGCCATGGTGGATATTTATGTGAAAGTATCTACCCTGCAACTTCAACTGCAGCAGTAAAATCTCCTATGGAGTCAATAAATCGTTATGATACTCCCAGGAAAACAGAGGAACCACAAACTACAAAAGCGAATATAATAGACAGAGATTTGGATCAGAAAATTAAAAGTGTACTGGAAAGAGAAATTGAAATCATCGAAAAACCAAAAGACATTGACGAGAATATTTATTCGAGAAAATCCAATTGGATGGCACCTGAGAAATTACCAGCTATCCACAAATTAAATTTCCAAGATGTCGATAATGATGCCGACCGTAGTAGTGTCAGTATAACGAACACTACTGACAGCATTGACAAAGACAATCTCAACCTGAAGAAATATGAATCGACCCTAGGTAGCTTATTCAATGGCGAAATCAAGACAGCGATAGATCGACAAGAAACTCCTGCAAGATACCTTTACGAGGACGTGGGAGAGGTCGACGACAAGGAAGAAATAGTGCCACCTTATTTGTCGAGAAATTATTACGATGAGAGTTTGGGAATAGGTACAAAAGAATATGGGGAGAATTCTTTGTCTTCTGTACAAAAGGAGAACGATGATGGCGAGGATGTAGATTCTTTGAAATTTCAGAAGAAAGAGAAAATTGACATAGAGAATATTGAAACTGCCATTTATGGTGAACGTTTGAATCCTGATGATGTGAACGACACTACTACAAGTATTGGTAAAGATATATTACTCAAAGAGGATGATAAATATCTTGGAATTCAATCAGCTATCGGGGATTTCACAGATAAAGATAAACCATTTGAGGTGGAAGAAAGTATTCTGTCAGCACCATCTTTAGTGAATAACTCGTTGGGTGATGTTCAGATAGGAGAAAGTGTTGTGGAAGAAACAGTTGAACCGATTGCAGAGCCACAAGCAACAGAAGAGTACAACTATGAAAACTATGAACAAACGGAAGGCGGTGAATATGATTATTCCAACTATGACCCTAGCCAATATCCAACTGATTACGATCCCAGTGCTTATGGATACACATATGATGAACAAACCGGACAATATTTGGATGAAAATCAACAGCCTTATGATCCAAATGCTGCTCAAGAACCATATGATCCTAATGCCTTACAGCAACCTTATGATACTGGTGCCGAGGGTAATGTTGATTATTCAAATTATGAAGGTTACGACCAGCAATACGCTGAGCAACCAGCAACTGAAGAAGTCCCTGTTGAACCTGAGCCGGAGTCTTCTTCGCCGAAGTCGATTCTCTCCCCAGAGAAGATTGGAGATACAAACTCATTGAAAAAGAAGAAGAAAGTTAATTTCTTAGAAAATGAAACTGATGAGAGTTCTTCCACGGCAAAGCCGGAACAGCCGGTTTCAAATGAAAGTGATTTTGATTTTTCAGCTAATTAATTACATTTGCTTGTTTTGTTGGTCTTTTATTTAAATAAATTGGTTGATTTGCTATAAATTGTTTCATATGATAATGTCTTCCAGGTGAGTATTTATACAAAAAAAAATTACATTAAACATTATTTTGGCTTTAATTTGGAACATCTAAATGTTTCTTAAGAAAGTGGGTTAAGGTCTTGTTAGAATCGTTGCTCTTTCTCATTCTCTATAGTTACACCGAAAACCATTACGTATATTAACCCAAACCTTGAATTCTTTTTCGGAAAACTCTAGAAAAGTTAGCGGAAAACGTTTATTTTAGAGAAAAGAAACAATTAATTCTGTCAAAACCATTGAACATTACCCATCGACCCTTAAGAAATTAAATATTGAAACTAGAAAATATTTAGGAAGGTATCAGGAAGGGGTATAAATTGAAGATTCGTTTAAAGGATTGAAAATGGTTTTTTTTGGAAGTGACTCTGTGAAATCTGAGGAAAAAGTTGTTCGAAAGCGGTCAGTAAGCGTTTCCAGAAACATCAGAAAAGCAATAAGTGTAATAATTCGAGATAGAGCTCGATCCGCAAACGAATTGGCAAAAGACATGTGAATTGTTAGATCTTCGATGCGCCGAATATTGAAAGATGACCTGCATATGAAGGCCTATAATAAACAAAGAATTCTTGGATTAACTTAGGCACAGAAAAAAGCTAGGTTCGCCAGATGCAAGAACCTGTTAGCTTGGCACGCAGGAGATGAAATATTTTTTTTTGGACGAGGACATGTTCGTTTTGCAAAACACCCACAATAGAGTATACGGGACTGCATTGAAAAACATTCCTTGCAACAAATTAGCAGTTCAGCGATTCCAAAACCATT
>JXPG01034487.1:144-14913 GCA_001015175.1 Megaselia abdita
AAAAAAAAAAAGAAAAATAATTTAAAAAGATACAAAAAAAATAATAAGATATTAAACAAAAATGAGGTGACTCTATTTGGTTCACCTTTTTCCTAGCAAGGTACTTTTGTAGCAAAGGGAACATTTCCCTTTGTGTAGGTGTAAGTATATGTAAAAAAATCCCCACCCTGGTTGTAATTTAAGCAAAAATATATGATATACCATGTGGATTTCCGGACATGATAAACGATGGTATATCGTCCAATTTGTAGAATGTAGCTTTATTCCATAAGCTATTTCGGAAGCTCTGGATAATGATACCAGAGGAGTGGGATTTTAGAATATACTAAACATTATTATGATATCATCTAGCATAGAAACCTCCATAAGAAATATAGCCCAATTCTTGGATTTGTCGATAATTTAGATTTTTATATAAAGAAAAATATGAGACATTAAAGACATTTCCTTTGCACTTGAGAGAGAATCGAAATCAGGTATGCGAGTCAATGGAGGAAAAATCAAATATATGCTCTCGAGTTGCAAAGAATCAGTTCACAAGTTACGACCTGGAAATTGTATAAAATGTCATTTATTTCGTAACATCCGTTAATCGTAAAGTTTGAATAGATTATTTCGGTCGACTTGACCTGTAGCGAGGATTAACAATAATATTCCGTCAATCTGTAGTCCTTTTAAAATATGGATCGCATTTTAATGGTTTTCATTTTACATATGGACTATTTCTAATTTCACTTAATAACTTCTATTTTGGGACTCTTTGTGCCAAGCCGGAAACATTAGGTTTGTATGATATGACATAATTTACTTCAGTATCACTCAGTTTAGATACTGTTAACCATTGCATCGGCGAATTGAAGCACACAACCCAGCCAATTAAGAATAGGGCGGCAACAGGCACCTAGCGGTATTGTTGAGAAGGAGAATCTCTTAGTTACGCAAGAAAATGTAAACAAAAAAAAAATGTAAATTATATTATTATATATTATTAATGATAAACGTTCCATATTTCAACAAAATAGTTAAAAAAAACTTTCGATGTCTTGCTTTCTGATTTAATAAATATTGTATCAGTACGACGAGCTTCTTAAATTCTAAATGATATTCAATAGAACTATTAAATTTTTTGTTTGTTTTTTATATTTAAATCATATTTGCGGAAATTCAAAAAGGACTATCAATCAATAGGCTCATGTATTACACAAATGTAATTTCTGATAAAAATAAATACGATTTACTCATTCCGTATTTTGTTTGCACATTTATTTTCACTCATATAAATATAATTCTATAAACATCATGTGGATCACTTAGCAGGTGAGTAAAAATTATCGATTTTATCGAACTCACTTTGTAAATACTCAATGATTTAGTGGTTCACTACGATAAATGCAAGTGTTATATTATGTAGCCCAGAATAAGACTGCACTTCATTTGTCAACTCTTAATTAATTCATCATGTATCACTCACTATATTCATTTAGAGATGAAGTTAATTGCTGACATCATATATAATTCTCATACATAGGATGAATTACCTTGATAGCCGATACTGAATCAACTGTTCTATTCAAACTGCAATGTGAAAATCTAAACTATTGTTTTTACGTGACTTGAGTGCTTGATTTCTGTTGACATTATTTACAATATCTGCCTCCCCTTTATTTAAGATGCTAAGTTGGTTATGATTCATCTTAATAGAATGCCACTTAAAATGTCAAAAGGATTACCAATAATATCAATAACAAACAACAGCAAATTTACATATAAGTAAATTATCAACTTCTGTCACATATAGGAAATTACACCAGGAATCAAACGTGTTATGTAAAAATGTCGAATGGTCTAACATGTGAGTGACTGAATTCTGCTAATGTATGATCGGTTCTACGCTTCGGGGAGTTTTTACTTACATTATCTTCAATGAACTATTGAACTCAAAATAAATCAGTTGAGACAATGGACGATTTTAGCAGTAGGTGTTGGTGGGAGGATAGATGGAAACGTGAGTGATTGACTACTGAATAAATTATCAAATATATAGCAATAAAAATCTGACAAATGATCACGAATGTAAATGATCCTTCAATATAAGTTATAAATCAATAATACAATTTCCATATGTTGATGTTATAGTGGTTGAGCACTTGTTTCAAATATAAATATTGTATCTAAATGATATATTAAGTGTGATCTATTTATATTATAATTGGTTCAGCAAACAAACTTTTAAACGGTGAAATGAAAACGATATCTTCCTTTCAAAGTCTTACGAGGCTAATCGTCACCACCAGAATCATCAAACACCATTCAAGATCTGCCCACTAACATTTTTTTCTCCTTTGAACGGGAATTTTAGTTAACAGCAAGAATATTATATTGTGATCACCGGGGCAAAGCGAAGCCTATTCAATACTGAGCGCAGTAAGTTCGTCAATTTTTTTGAACAAAAATCATGCTTTCATGATTAATTTGTAACAAAAAATGAAAGTTTTCTCTAAAATATGAATATGAGAGAAATACAATATTTTGTGTACGATAATTATTATAAAAACAACTTTTTCTAAATTGATCAAGTTTTTGGAGTCTGAAAATTGGCACTACTACCCAAAAAAATAACTTAGTTTTAAAAAACATAATTTATAAATTAAAAAAATAATTATGAAAAATAGGTTTATTTATCCAAATTTTACAGATGATTGGATTCCTTTCAATATTATTCACACACTAAAATAATGTTAAGTTGAAAAAGACAGTTAACAAAGGGTAATCAAAACTATAATCCAATTTATTTATCAGTCTTTGGTCTTAAGTAAATTTACCGAACAGTTTTATTTCTTTTTTTTTTTGTTAGAAAAAATTGCTAAATATTTTCTGTTTTTATTCGCAATAAATATATTCTTTTTAATTTTGTTTTTTAAATTAAAAAATATAAAGCTCCTTTCTATTTAAACTAACAAAAAATATGAATTCCATGAAAATAAATATATTAATTGCTTTATACATTTCTTGTTGTAAATTTACAAATTAAAAAAAAAATATATATAAAAATAAAAGAAAAAAATGTAATCGATAAAGACTAAACTACAGCTTACTACAAAAGTTTAAAAAAAATGTGATAAAAAATTAATAATTTGCCAACAAGCACATACTTTACGTTTACTATTTAATTGTATAAATAATAACTAAATATATATGTTTTATATGTAAACAAAAATGACTTCATTTCTATCAAAAAATTCGATGAAATGATCTTTTCTTAATATTTTGTTGCTCACTTTATGAATATTTCTGAAAACAAACAAATTAAATCCAGCTGTGTTTGTTCGAAATATTCCTTTTGTGATAGGTTGGTTGATGGTTCGCGGAAAATTATAATAAAAATATAAGTTTTTAAGTAATTTGTAATCCTACATCAATCGATGATGTTCACTTTGATTCACTTTCCCCTTTCAACTTCTGTTCGAGTTCGTTGTTTTCGTTAATTTGTCGTCATTTCGATCTCTATGGGATCTTCTGGTGCCTTGATGTCTTCTGTGTCGACGGCAATTTGGACAACAATCTGAATCTGTCGAATTTTGTTTTCTTCTCGTGGCGTTAGTCAGTGCATTTGAATTATTACATGAACGGGAACAACGTTTCCGATCACAAGACACTTTACCATCCTATGAAATAATAAAATAATGTTAAAAGCTGTTTAAAATATCTATAATAGCTAAGATCTCTTACCTTACAACGGCATTTAATACATTTTTGTTCTCCATGTGAGGCTAAAATGGGATGCCATTCTTGACCATTCTCATATAAATAGTTGACAGCTCTACATCCCCCTTGAGAAAGTATTTCTTCGGGTGTTTTGACAATATCGGTTTTTGTACCTTCATCTCTCAATACATTGGGATTATCGGGTGTGGTTTTAATTGAATGGTGACTAGGTTTTCCAACTGGACAAACTTTACAACAGGCTTTTTTATCAGGCCGGTAAGCTAATTTCTCAGGACATGACAATTTCGGACAAGCCATACGAGAACAACGTACATTCAAACTAAATATATCACAAGTACATGTTGTGCATGTATCAAATCCGTTAGGAGGAAGATACGGATGCCATGAGGATCCGGCCAAATGAAATTGATCTCCTAGCTTGCAGCCTTTAGAAGTTAGATTATGTTCAGAACTTTCAGCTACACATACCTTACAACATTCTCCGTCTCTTAATATCAATTTCTCGTCTGCCTTGCATGTAACAGCTGGACATTTAATTGCTTCGCAAATAGCTTGACCACTTTGGCAAGAACACATACTACATTGATCTTCGGAGCTCCTCCATTGTTCAGCCTCATCGTAGAATTTCTTTGAATGGTAGCATTTAGATTGTGGACTGATTGAAATTGTTCCATCACCCAAACTAACGACGCTTGGAATGTTATTGTCATCGTAGACGGGGTGACAGTGATTTGGGACTTTTGTCGACTTCAATTTACCACGAAGCAACAACTCTTTTTTATCTTTTGAATAGATTTCTAAATAACAAACGCTACTTTCTAATTTTAATATGTCTGATTTAGACATGTCAAAATTAAAACCTTCCATTGAAAAGCCTGTGAATTCTTCAAGTAGTTTACGTGTGGTGGGAGCTCCCAAAACGTCAATAGGTTTTTCTTCCAAGTAAATCTGGAAGATTTGATTATCGCTGAAGTATCCATTCAAAGAGATGTCGTAGTGTAGATTACAGTCATTGTCGACTGCTAACCAAGCTAAACCCATGAAATTAGCGGGTGAGTGGATGTCTCTACGCTTTAATAGAATAGGTTCAGCGGAATCTCTTGCATCAGCAACTGGTCGAGATATAAAGCGGCCTTTTACTAGAGTGGTTTCATTTGGTGTGGCAATGTTTACTGCAAGATCACCAGAATACAACGATTCCAAAACACGAGGTGCCAATTTGTCAATGGTGCCAACGGCTTGATTATGATTCAATGATTTAGTTAGATCTTCGAGAATTTTATTTTTTCCATTGTCATCAATTAAACGCAGTTCTGGATTCTCTGATAAATCCAATTGATCTGTTTGAATGTTATAAATTAATGAACCATCTGTATTTAAATACATCCAAGCGAGACCACTTGTCTTTGTTTTGGATTCGTAACTGGGTGGGGTCACCAATGTTTGAAACATTTCACATGATGTTCTAGTCACAATTTGGCCTTGTAATTTCAAATTGGGATACTTTTTCGATTCAATTGTCAATAACAGTTTGCCACGACTCAATGATCGCAAATTTTGAATAGATATCGGTGATGAAAACTCTAGAGTATTGATGTCAGTTTGTGGTTTGTGTACCTTTTGTACTTCTTCCAAAATTATTTCCTTACGCTCTGGGTTTTCAATGCGTATATTAACAGAAATATCGATTTGATCATCAGGCATAAAGATCCCATTAAATACGAATGTTAAGTGAATGGATGATGCGGCCCCAGTTGTTGTTGATATGATTGCTGTACCACCAGACCCATTCATAATTGTGGGTTGATTGGCTTCGAGTAATGAACTGAACAGTTCGCTGGACAACGCCTTGTATTTATCAATTTTGCCACCTAACGCCAATTCAACTTGTTTAGTGTCAAGCAATGTTGATCGCCATAATAACACGACATGAAGTCGTCCATCTCGTAGTAATCGTTTGTAGTCTTTCGGTATGCGACGCCATACGCCACAAATTTTTCCCGTTGATTTCTCATAAACACTCAAGGGACCATTTGTCGATGTTGTTAAGTTATGTTCTTCTAATATTGTACCGACGTCATTAACAAATTGTATTGTTGTTGGTCTTCCCATTTGTTTATTAGCACTTACGTAGAATGAATAGTAGAGATTTTTCTTTTGAAAATTGAAACGCCCGGTGGCTATTAAATTATTTGGATTATGCATTGAAGAAACAGTAGTATCTTCTCTCCGGAGGAAATGGGATGTCTTTCCTGTGAGTAGAGCTGCGAAATCTGTTGAACAAAAACAAAATGTTTACTTAAATTGAGATAATTCAGTCGGAATTGTGTACAAATAATTTGGAGGTGATTGAATTTATTTCATTAAAACATTTTTGCGTGTGATATCGTAACTAATTACTTTCATTTCTAGGAAATTTTGACCTAGCTGCCGAATTGGCTGCATGTTAACTTCCCATGATATAGTAAATATTGGTATAAGAAATTATCACCTGACTAATCACCCTCGAAAATTCCACACAAAAAATCAAATTATAAACAAACAAATGGTGACTTACGTTTCATATTGCGCTCTTCTTCTTCGATGTTGAAAGGTGTTGGGTCTTGATCTTGAATCATTTCCGTATCTGCAAATAAAAATAAAAGGAATGTTTTAAATAAAAAGGTTTTATGAATGAAGAATATTTCTGTTGTTGAATTTCGTTTGAATTGGATGGAGGTGCTATGAATGGTGTGACTAGGACACCTTTTGTTTATTGTTTCAACACACAATGATATTTATGTTACTAAACATCCGGTCTAACTTTTAACGAAGAACGAACAGTTTAACACTAATTCTTTTATCTTTACCTTCTTCTTTTCTCGTATAGTTTGGTTAGATCAGATGGATTGATGAGTTAGTGTTTTGTGAGGACACATTGATTTGTTACGATTTAAAATGCAGCGGTGTAGGTAGTCATCAAAAAGCCAGTATCAAAAATTCCAAGAAAATGAAACTCATACATACAATATTGTTTTTTTTTTTTTTTTTTTTTTAGCTCAAAAGATTTGAATTGTGTTTTTATGGGTTGGGCTTAAACGCACGGATAGTAACTTGATTGAGATAGAGTGAAACACTGAAATTCCACGGCGCTTAAGGTTAAATATTTGGTATGGTATTGGCTGGTTAACTGAATGGATCTTATATTCTTTCTCTCACGTTACAGTAATAATATGAATAAAAAACCTTGAGGTCATAAATATTGGAAAGGAAAGAATTGAAGAATTCTTTTCAGATGACTATTTTGTACTTCTTCTTCTCCCTTTACATTGAGAAGAATACCGTGTGGAATGTTGTTGGATGAATGCATTTTGGCTTTAAGACTTCTTATTCAGTATTTTTTGTTCTTATATAAAAAGGTGAGATCTAGACGGAAGATTGTTAATTCCACTTTGGTAATATTTAATGAAAAGCGACAAATCTGATACCCCGGATTATATTATTATTATACCGAAACGCATCTTTTTGTTGTTATAGATATATATTATAATAATTAAGAAGCATATTAATTGTACATATTTTCAAATAAGAGTAACCGAATCAGTTTCCACGTTAACTAAACAATTACACCCATGAAAATTATATAAATAAATTGTAAAACCAATTATATATACCATAGCATCAGTAAACCAGCCAATTCCCTATTCAATAAGATATTATTATTTATTTTATGACATTAAGAGCAATTCTTTCCAGACCTGAATTCCAGTTTTATGCTAGTACAATAAGAAATTACTATCGAATTCATTTCGAATAACGAAATGTAATACTTTGCTGTTTTGCCAAGTTTGGGATGGCCAAGATTTTACCTACTATTATGGAAACAAGTTCCACATAAAAAGTGAAAATGACTTTTATACTTTTTATTATTATATTTTTCTTGTGGTTGATTTTTAGTATAAGAGGACGAAGAAGATCCCAGCTGTGGATTTTCGAGGAGTTGTGTAAGTAGAAAATATTATGTTACAAATACTCCCATAATTTGTGTGAAAGAAATCAAACGATGTCTGCCATTGCAGAACCTGCATTGCATAAAGTACATTTGTGCACATGCTTCTTTCTGTTATCGAAATTAAGAATATATTTCATGAAATCATATTTTTATTTTATAAATAGAGACGCCTCGTGATTTCTGTTCACAAAAAAGTATTCAAACGAAATTCTCAAACTTTGAATCATATTTTGAGATAAAAATAAAACCAACCAAATATAAAATTCAAAAATATATATATATTCAATACTTACTGTTTTCTCCGGGGCATGTTTTACAGCATTTGCCTGGTAGCAAAATGGGATCATCGCAATTAGCTGGAGGGCATTCGTTCTTAATATTCCTGCATTGCACTCTGGCCACAATTCTTTTCTTTTTGGGAACCTATTATGGAAACGAAAGGCATTACAATTAGATCAATTACGCAAAACAATAAAAAGTTCTATTGACATGTTGTCCTCAATTATTTTCTCAGCCGGACGTCAGCTAGCTAGCCATCATAGTCAAACGCGAAGAACAGTGAAAAGTATAATATGAATAATAAAAATTCTCAGACATTTGTTGACTTTTTCTCTACCAAAAATATATTTAAGCGATATCCAGTCGACATTTTTGGCACGCTTATTTGAAGATCATTTTATTTTTATTAAAAAATGAAATGAAGAAGAAGAAAAAACACGAAAAATATATAATAATTTATTGAAACAATTCTGACGCAGAATATTTTTATTTTTCATTTGCGTATGGTTGGTTGGCTGACTGGCTGGCAGGCAGGGGAGATGTTGAGTTAATTTTTCTTGTTTTCAAGGAAAACCATATAATACACTTATAAATCTTTCTATGTAAATAAATAGATAATAAATAGTAATACTTACTGGAACACATTCGCATTTGATACAGTACATTACTCCGAATGGCGGACCCAAGTCAGCAAACCATGATGAACCCAACTCTCTGATCGTTTTACCAAATTGACATTCAGATACTGAATGGATGAAGTGCGGCGCAGTCACAGCAACAGATAAATAGATATAATGAATCAATCGATGAATGAATGAAAAATAAAGAAGAAAGTAAAAACTTTAATTTATTTTAAGTGCTAAAACTAATTTAAAAATCATTTCGAAAAAATAAGTAAGGAAAACAAAGATCTTTATCGATCCATTTTATCTTCAACCGATCTTTTTTAAAGAAATATGGTATCGATTCGATGAAAATAAAGAAGAAGAACTTAACCAGAAAAGGAGGAGAACAAGAAGAAGTAGAAAAACGTAACATAGCCCATAAAAAATGATCTTTATGAAGATAAGAGAATAAATTCTATTCCTATTCCTTTAACGTAATAAATTTGCGGTTGGTCTGTAAGGTTATATTTGGAATTTTTCTACTTTTTTGTTGTTCAGTTGCTGTTGTTGATATTGTTGCTGCTGTTTTTGTTTGTTGTATTTCACATATATACACAAATGTTGAGTTAGGTGGCGCCAAAGTTTCACATTTTTTATCTTATTTTAACCGATTATATTTCGCGGACATTAATTAAATATTATACGCTTGGCGACAGAAATCTTATTCCCTTGAATTTACATGTGCGTTTTCTTTCATTTTTATAATTTGTGTTGTCTAAATTTTTAGGGTAAGGGTTTGAAGTTAATGTTTCAAGATGTTTGCTCCAAAAAGTATGTTATTTCTAACAGTCTTAGCGAAAGCGCTTAGAATAGAAGTTCCGAGCTCTAATATTTTTCTTATTTTGAAATTGGATATATGAAATATTGAATAATATGATTTATTTCATATTCAAAACGCGTTTAAAAACAAAAGAGAAACGCTTCAAAAGGGCCTTAACAAAATTTTCAGTGAAGAGTTATGTGTTAGAAATTTAGTTTGAAAAAGTTTTAAAAAAAAACAGACGGACCTATTTTTGGAAAATAAAAAAATCACCCAAAAATCAATCAGTCGGTACACAATAATTAAAACAAAATGATAATTTTTGCATTACACACAAAAACTAAATGACAATTCATTTAATACGTTATTTTCTTCAATAAAGAAGGCCACATGATATATTTTTATAATATCATAAATCAAATAATTCTGATAACAAAGTAATAAACGTAGATGTGAAGTAGATTACACCTACAATTATAACTTTTTATACCAGTTTTTCGTTTTAATTGTATTAAGAAAAATTGTATATGCAAAGTGTAAGTCAAGGTTTCTGATAAAGAACAAGTATTAAATTAATTAAAATAAATACAAGTGATCGTTGAAACAAGTATTATTATTGTTTTCTTTCTTACATCTTTTCTATAATGTGAACATGGGAGAAAGAAAACGTATTAAAAATCCTATAAAATATATAATCTTATTAAAAACTTATTAAGACCGATCGTGCATCTTACTCCATGAATGACTGACATACCACCAACCACCACTATTCTATATTGTCATTCTTAATATCATTTTTATGATTATTTTTTAAATTCTTTATCGTTTTTTATTTCAATACGGATCCCTTATACAAATTAAACTCTGGAGATACCTTTTTCGCACCTCCGATCAAAAGAGAAAATCTGTTCGTCTTCTCCTCGCATGTAATTAAGTAAATGAATATGGATAGGTGGGAAGTAAACGATGAAAAAAAAGAGGTAGGTGGTGGATTCTTTTTCAACTTCTTATTCTTTTTGTTTGTTACACAACTAACTAATCTGACATTTTCAATTAATAGTCTATAAATTATTGTATTTTCTTTAAAATGAAGAACACAACAATTTATAAAATGTATCCCCACACTATTTGATATTTCCCTTTAAAGAGTTCTTTTCGTGGCATTTTTGTGTAAGTGTACTAACAAGAGTGCAAAATATAAAATTAGAAATATTTGTCTAGCCATTGCTAGTCGATTATAAAGTGCATTGACTTTTTCATAATTGTATTTGAATTTATTTTCGATTTTTCAATATAAAATTTATCAATAATGGTTATTCTTAATATGTGTAACTTTCATTATGGAGTTGAGAGTAAGGTAGATAATAAAAGCACTAGGAAGTAATGGAAACCGTTTCGTTGTGTATAGAAACATTGTACTCTCTATTCTATTTAATATAATCAACTAAAAATATTGCAGAGCTATAGAACAGAAATAACAAAATAAAATCTCGTGACTTGTCAGATGAAAAAAGGTATGCAAATAAATATAATCCAATGTTCGTGTGGTATGATATTTAAAGAATAACAATATAAATGATCAATTGATGTGAAACAAAAATCAATTTTCTTTCAATTGCAATCAATCAATTATTTGCACCAATTAAAAATATCTATACACTTTCGAAGAAAAAGCTATGACGGTAAAGTAGGTTAATTTGACGCGAGAATTTTCATTTTATTTTTACTTCAAAACATATGTCCGTCCAATTCGCGTTCGTCATTTTCTTCGTTGTAGCTTCTGTAGAATTAAAAATAACTTTAACATTTTAAAATCGAGAAATACTCTCAAAAACTATAGCAACAACTTTTTTTTTGGGAAGACGACAGCAACCAAACATCATCATTTTCACAGCCATCGACAACAAATTTGCAATAAACGAGACAACATTTTGTTTTTGTTTTGACGTACATAAAAAAAGTCACACAACACTAAAGCGCCATGAAGCCGATTTAATTAAAATTTTATAACTCTGTCTAAATTCATTTATATAAATAAATAAAAAAAATCAAATATTTGACGGTTTATAGTTGTTAGTGGCGATGGATGATGGCAGGCAATAGCATTCAAAAATATCATAATCAAATATTTGTGTGTATACATT
Source organism: Megaselia abdita (assembly GCA_001015175.1). Taxonomy (NCBI): domain Eukaryota; kingdom Metazoa; phylum Arthropoda; class Insecta; order Diptera; family Phoridae; genus Megaselia; species Megaselia abdita. Next base: position 11,710 of record JXPG01034487.1, read on the forward strand.
TTGATCGGGCAGATTGATATAATTCAATCGAACGAAATTTGACAGTTCAACCACTTAATGTCATAAAATGAAATACTGTATTGTGAACACTGCGGTACTTTAAACACTTTTCTTTACTTAATTTATTTTGTATATATAAAATTAAGCGTTATCAGAAAAGCAATAGAGGAATGAACTTTATGTCGATCGACAAATATTCTTTGAATTAGCCGTTATTTGTTGGTGGGCATTACGGAATTGATTTTGAAAAATGTCTTCCGTTACAATGTTTTTTCATGAACATGATTAAATAAATGTAATCTAGGCTAGAATTTAGAGTTTTCACCATATATATTTCTAATTTCTTGAATCCTGGCTAGATCTCCTATTTAAAACCAAACTGAGATTCATTGCACCGCAGATTTGAATTATCCGTGAAATTGGTAAAGTAAATATGAAACACCAGACAAATTGTCTGGGGATTAGGACACGCCTACAGATCTGTTCCAGGTATGCAATTATTGTGGGATTTTCCAGTTCCGATTTTGGCATATTTTCGAATTCTGCCACCTGGCTGCTGTGTTTTTTCATGTTCACAGGTATTTAAACAGGTAAGCACAGTAAAATATAGGCTAATTGTTGGTTTTCCCTACTTAAGGGATGGGAAATTCCAGTTCCGGTGTCAAGAGCGTTTTATTGCACCAATAAAATTATTCTGATGTAATAGAAGTATTGTTTGGTTGGCTTGATAGGCTTTTAAATACTTAACTTTTAATAAACACAACAAACAGTTAATAACATACCTTGTTTAAGTTGTCGACCGCTATCATCGTCAATTAGCTTTGGTGCTTCTCTCTTGCATTCAACAAATAAAATCGATATAAAAATTGTCGTTAATATTAAATGTAAAACTTTTAAAGTATTCCGTGCCATTTCACTTTTTTTCTATTGCAACTTTTGTAAGCTTTATTAATATTTTCTTATATATTCCTTTTTTTTTGTAAAATCACTTGTTTTGAGGCAAACAATTTATGTCACTGTTAGAATTTTATTTTAGTTTTAAAAACCTTTTCATATTTTTACTGTGAAAATTAAACATTGATAAATATCAGAGGGAAAATAAAAAATAAAATAAAATGTAGTTCGCAAAATGATACGTCGTCGTCNTGTAAAATCACTTGTTTTTAGGCAAACAATTTATGTCACTGTAAGAATTTTATTTTAGTTTTAAAAACCTTTTCATATTTTTACTGTGAAAATTAAACATTGATAAATATCAGAGGGAAAATAAAAAATAAAATAAAATGTAGTTCGCAAAATGATACGTCGTCGTCCGGTTCGGTTGTTGAATAAATAAACTCTAAAAACAAACTCAAACAGTTTTTTTGAATTTTAAATCTTAAATCTCGCACAATTCGACCTCTCACACAAATACTACCTCAAATGTAAACTGCATAAAAACATAGATATTACTCACACCCATACCATTATGTCTACCCGACTACAAACACCACTACAGGTACACCGAATATATTTATGTATCTTAAAGTTTTATGCAATCTAAAAAATACATTTAGTTCTCGTATTTTTGTATTCTTTTATTTTGTGTCTTTTTTTGCACATTTGGAAGTTATTTTTTGTTTGTTGCGTGTATATATATCGATCTCTCTTAGAAAAAGTAAAGGAAGAGTAGATTTTCTCGAAGTTATGATATTATGATGAACTTTTACATTATCGCACGCGATATTACGGCTTTCAAGTCTAAATACTTGTTATCCTTGTAAGCTGTCAGATCAGACGTGGTAGTGCAGATCGTTTTAAAAAATATTTTGGTAGGATTGATATCAGATCTTTGTGGATTATGATATGATACACATGCTTTTTGAAGTGTTAGTAAGTGATGATCCTCTTAATGGTAGTTGTTCTTGTTCGTTTGGCATAAAGATAAGAGGTATAAGAAATCATGGTTTCTTAAGATTAACTTCACTCCCGCTAATTACTGTCTAAGGACGAGTAACAAATGTAGGTAGCTAATTAAATACGATTCCTTGATTTGCTTATGTATTGGAGGAGTGTGTGCTATGGGTATTGTAATCATAGGTATATTTTTACCCAATAGGAAATAGGGGCTGGAGGAAGTACATGTGATTTGAGCTAAGATCTACAGGCAAAGTTAATTAGGGTAGGCGTGATTTTGAACGTGTCACTATAGATATTCCAAAATAATAACTTAAAGGCTTGGACGTATTGAAAGTCGAACCAAATTTAGCTTCATTATATTATTTTGTTCCTAACAAAAATTTACACATATTGGAATTGTCATGAGAGTTCATAATAAAATGTTTCAAACTATTTTAACATATTTATTTTTAGGGTAGTTCATAAAAATCAAAACTTTTAATTCAAAGCAAGTTCCTAAGAAGAGTTTTACAACATTTCCCATGGGATCCTATTCATCTCCCACCGTATGAAAACCGTCTTAATTTGTTAAAATTGTATATACTTTGAGCTGCCGAAGGAATGTATTAAGTATAAATGTTGTTTGTAAAGTTTTAAATTGTGATGTTTTTTCTCCTTGTATTTTAAAATTATTGTCCTTAAAAGTACCATTTCTTACATTAAGAAATTGTACTCTATTAAAATATGACGGTTGCACCTAACTATCTCGAAAGCAAAAACGTCGATTCTGAAAACGTCGCAAAAAATAAATATCGAATATAAAAATGTCGAATTGATTAACATCGAATATATTATATCGACAAAGAATAATATCGAAATAAAAAACTCGAAAATTCTTGAAAACTGTTAATGTCGAGTCGAATATCGCAATTAAAAAATATCGAAATTAACAAATGTCGAAAATAAAACAATTCCTTTGCCAACAACAGGAATTTTTTAATATTAGGAATATTTTTAATACAAAACATTGAAATATGCGACTTAATTTAAGTTTTTTTTTTCCAGGAACGAAATCTTCAATTAAAATGCTGAGCGAATCTAAGTCTAGTTTTATTGATGGTATCATAATTTACCATCAACTACCAATAATGTAGAGGGTTGACATCATCGACTTAATGGTCTAATAGGTTATAAATCCCGAAATATAACTTGAAATTATGCAAAATAATGCAAAAAGAATTTTTACGATCGCAAAAAATAGCTGTAACGGGTAGTGTGACCATTTTTCACAAATTAAGAAAGCTGTAATGAAGTGCGTTAATTTGT
>JXPG01034562.1:0-17408 GCA_001015175.1 Megaselia abdita
AATAAATGACAACCGCTGGCCATTGCCAAAAGGGCTGGCAATTCACAAAACAAGGAGGCCAATCTAGCTTCATAAAACATTTTTGAAAGCTTTATTCCAAAGATAATTTTAGTGTATTCAATCATGCTTTTCATCAACTATACAAGAGGTCTACAAGACATTTGACATTTTTTTGTCTACGATTCTTCTCTAAGCCGTGTAACGTGGTTTGGTGTGGTTTTCAAACCCATTCTATAATATGTCTTAAATATTTCTTCAGAATATCAAAAAACGCATCACTTAATACCTCCTGGAGACTCCATGAAATCCTAAAGCAGTTTTCTACACCTATAAAAAAGATGAAGAATAGAAGAAGATTTCTTTAACTATTTGTTTTTCAGCGGAGCAAACTTTTTTGTTCAAAGACGCAACATGTGAGTCTTTGTGGCATTCACAAATCCTCAATACAGTAGTCTCTCGCCTTCCACTCTGACGATTATGAGTTCGATCCTCAGTACACACGTCGAAATTCTTCGTAATACTTTTTTTTTTTCGTTTGAGACGCAGATACTACTGTGATGAAATAAAAGGGTACCTAAGACTTCTCATCACTGACTCTATTAGAGCTAGAGGAAACACTAAATTACTGATGTAGAAAAGCACCTGGTAAATACATAGGAAGCAAGCATTCCTGCTTTACCATTGGCTTGTTATATGTTAATTTAATGTTTGTGGAAGACACTTTTATGTATATTAAAAAGCTGGTAATTAAGGTCTACAGGAAGTTAGCTTCATAAAGCATAATTTTATCTTTCACTGGCACTTGAAGCTAAATTAGGACTTTCCTTTTCATTCCAATGAAATGTTCCATGTTTACAGACATATCATAGAATAAATGCGAAACAATATTGCCTTTACGTATATGGTCGATTCGGTAGCTTTTGTGCGAAAAGGTACTTGAGGCGATTGAAATTTAGTTTTGAAGCACTGAATTTTTCTAGTTTACATGACAATATTGATTTGATTTTTTAAATAAACATGAAGAAGCATTGGCTGTTATATACTATTTATATTTTGTAGTGAAATATTGCCGTCTTTCTATTTACATCTTCTTTGAAGTAGTTAGTTTTGCCGAGCTGCAATTTTTAAAGATAATAATGCAATTCCTAGTTTATTCCTCATTTTTTAAGGTTTCAGCTTAGAAATATTTTTCAAACGATTGTTCGACATTGCCGAACTACATTATTTAGTAGCTTTTGTGCAACATAATTTTATAAATTTAAATTCAATGGTAATTTTGAAAATATGTGTTCTCTTCTTTGTTTCATTTCAAAAAAAATTATATCGAGTTTTCATTGTATTTCCATCCTCCAGCTTAGAAACATTGCCGCATAGAGACTTTCGTAGTCAAAGATATTCTTACTAAAACCAACAAGTCGTTCTGAAATACATCTGTTTCCACAATATAATATTTCATCAAAATATGTAGAGGAAGAAGTGTTGATTACCAGAATAAATTCGACGCTTTCGTATCCAGTTTATAGTCATAACATCTCCAGAGTTGTTTTCGAAAGACGATGCCAACATCTTCGCAAAGATGCTTATCTTTCTTTAGGGCAGCAAAATAAAACAGAAAGGTATTCCATGTCATTCCAATTCTCAAGAGGTTATGGGTCATGCGATCGACCTTGATTATTTCAATGATTTAGATAAGCAATAAAATAAATATGTTGAAGTATTTCCAAAGAACCGGAGAAGTTCAAAAGAAAAGTTATACTTTTCCTTCGATAAATCAAACTTTCCTTCCCGAAGACAAACCATAGCCAAAAGGAAAACGAGAAAAGATAAAGGTCACGTAATATTGCCTCACAGACCTACACAATATAATTTTCCTATGAATATTTATTTTTTTATCTCGTCGCCGTCGTCGGTCGACGAAATTGCAACAAGAAATCTTTCTTTCATATACTTTTCTATTCGCAAATGCAGTCACTTCTTGTTTTCGACTTATTTCAATATCCGGTTTTTCTACTTCATATATAAATACTATGATGGCTTCACTTCACTTATACTCTCTATATTGAGAGGCCCGCAGCTACTTAACATCAAGCTCCTCTTTCTGCTCCAAAGATTTTCTTCTTTTCATCTGACATAGACACTACAAACCTCTAAACCCTGCTCCATAGTATGTATATCCTGCTTGGTTGCACAAATTCAAAAGAGAAAGACGCAACGAAATGAAGAAAAAATAAAGAAACATGGCGATTGTTATAAAAATAGAAAATTGATGATGATAGGCATTATAAAAGTTGCAGGGAAAAACTAAAAGACACTCCGAGGATGGGTTTGGGTTTTGAAGGGAGTGCGAAGTTTAGGGATTCTAAAAAAAAGTGTAAGGTTTTTGTTGTTCCAGATGAAAATTATAGTCATTAATTCTCAGTGAGAGGTTTTAATTCTCAGTGAGATTCTTTAATTTTCAGTGAGAATGTTTAATTTCAGCGAGAAACTTTTTTTATGTTTAATCCAGATGAATATTTTTAACAAGACCTAAGGAAATGTATCAGTTAATTTTGAAAACAATGAAAATTCTCAGTGAGATTAAATTTATTCTCAAAAAAAAAATCTGAGAATTGAGAATTTCAAAAGGCGTGGTAAGTTTAAATATCACAAAATAAAGTCTAAGCTCGTAAAATCAAAATTTCTATATGAAATTCTTTTATTCTCAGTAAGATTCTTTTATTCTCAGTGAGATTCTTTAATTCTCAGCGATAAACTATTTTGTTTAGTGAAGACATTTAATTATATAAGTCAAGGTGTATATTCTTAACAAGAAATTAGACACGGTCTATGAACGATTCATAATTAAATTTGAATTCAACTACAATTCTCAGTGAGATTTATTCTCAGTAGAAAAACGCAGATAATTGAGAATTAAGCACTCTGATGATGGGTTTGGGTTTTGAATTTTAACAGGAATTAGAAGTTTTAAGATCACTAAATAAGGTCTATACTGTTAAAATGATAATTTCTATATGAGATTCTTTAATTCTCAGTGAGAGTGTTTAATTTTCAGTGAGAGTCCTTAATTATCAGTGAGAACAAGATGATTTTACAAGATGAATATTTCTTACAAGAACTAAAGCACGGTTTCGCAACTATTTTTAGTTAAATTTTAATGCAACAAAAATTCTCCGTGAGATTTAAATTTATTCTCAGAAAAATACGGACTGGTTAGTGTGAGAATTTTCAAATTTAAGTGAAGAAATATAATTGTAATTTTTAAACAGTGAGATATATAAATTATTCTCAACGAGTATAACGAGAACCAGAACCCTCCATCACTATCACCGAGAACAGGGATAGTGATGGATTGTTCTGATCTCAGTGAGATGTTGAGGAATAAAAGTTCTTTAATTCTCAATGTGAGATATATTGTCTTAATAAGATATTACTTGCATTTGACAACATTTGAAAAGATAGAGATTTCTAAATAAGAAACATTGAAACACATTCTCAAAAATTGTAAATTACTAATGAGCAGCTCTCAGTGAGATTGTCATTGTAAGTGAATTGCTCTATCTCTTCTTACTATGAAAGCCTAATTCTTTAAGGGAGCTTTTAACTCTCAATCATTATATCTTCAATTGTCAGAAAATGGCTCGGTTAAATCTCACTCCCGGTTAAAACCCATTTCTCACTCAGAAAACCTAATTCTCAATGAGAACTTTTAACTCTCAATGAGAACCTTAAATGCTCAGTGAATTGCTGTTTTAATTCATATACTAAGAAAACAAAATTCTCAGTAAGAACCTTATATAATTCACTAAATTTTCACTGAGAAAACCTCATTCTCATTGAGAAAACCTAATTTTCACTGAGAACCTTTAATTATCAGTAAACTTCTTCTAATTCATACTATGGAACCCTAACTAAAAAAAACCTCACTAAAAAAACCTAATTCTCACTAAGAAAACCTATTTCTCACTAAGAAAACCTAATTCTCACTGAGAACAATTTTTTTTTCTCCAAAAACCAAACATTTTTTAAATTAAAAAAATAAACCCAAACAAATTGTTAAAAAAACCACAATACAAAGAAATTCCCGACGTGCAAAAATCCGACTGGAAATTAAAAATCCCATCAGAAACAGGTTAGCAAACAACAACATATTTGCTGTTTCTCTTGTTGCGAACGAACGACGAAATTGCAGCAACAGCAACAAAGAAAAGTGGAAGTTACCCGATTAGCTAGTTTTCTTTCCTTTCGTTGGCCAGATGGTTTCCAATTGCAATTTTAGTTTTGCAAGCAAGCAAATCTCTTACTAACGATGACATCAAAGTGGAACATTAGAAAGTGGTTTTCCTCTCATGGAACACAGTTTTTATTGCAGGTTTTGGGTTGATCGTTGAGTATGTGAAGACAAAAATTACGATCTTAACTTAATTGTGGAAAACGGAAAAACCGCATTACTTGCATCATGTAAGACTGTATTTGTGTGACAGTCAGTGAGAGGAAAAGTGGTTGGACATCCGGCTACTTTCGGTTTCCATTTTATATCTCTTTTGATTGGGAGGAGGTTTTAAGTTTATTGAGGGATTATTTTTTGGTTGTTTGTTTTAATTTTATGGATTTAAGGTAATACGATGAGCTTTTAGTAACTTTAACCAACAGATGGCACTTTCATCTGAAGGAAACTCTGATCTTCTTCTTGTTTCTTTAAAGTTTTTAGAGTGAGAAATAAAGGTTTAAGTCATATGAGAGTGAGATAGAAGAACAAATTTAAAGTAAACCATTCCTATTGGTTCATTCAAACTCATTGATTTTAATTGGCTACAAATCACAGGCTAACCGATCAAAGTTCGAATTAAATTTCCACTCAAAGTTTCTAGAAAGAATTAAAGGTTAAAGTCATAAGAGAATGAGATAGAAGAACAAATTTAAAGTAAACCATTCCTATTGGTTCATTCAAACTCATTGATTTTAATTGGCTACAAATCACAGGCAAACCGAACAAAGTTCGAATGTGTTCGGGATTAGATTAGGATCAACTGTGTCTGTCCGCCAACTTTTTTCTGAAACCCTCATTACCTGCGTAACCATCATTTTGAATTATCGTATCTATATAAAATAAATAAATTCAGCCAATGAAATGAGGGTAAGAACAATTTCTAAAGCTAATCAAGATATTCAACACTTAACGGACTTTAAAAAAGATTAGTAGGCGAAAATATGTATAGATTATGTGACCATAAAATAAATCTTATGGACGTGATGTTCATAAGTTAAAGAAGAGGCCATATTTGATACATATTATGGGTATAGGGAAATGACAAAATGAGCAGATATATCAAAAAGCATCTTATAAGGAAGGTTTCGTCCTTCACGTAGGCCTCTACGGAATCTACGGAAAGTATTGACAAAGCTCTGCATCTACAGTTTTGATCAGGGGTGATACTGTCGATCTAGTATGTGCTGCTCGAACCGTGTCATCCGCCTTGAGCCTATGTCCTATTATGAGTCAACTTAGACAAGAACGCCTTTTCAGGAACATATGATAATATATACATTGCACCTCCAGAAACCAAACATCCTTCAGAAGACTTTGAGACCAAATCTATTTCAAAATACTATCCCATCAAAAGAAAACTAAGTTCTGTCCACGCAAAAAACATTCCGGAATAACTTTAAGGTCATTGTCGCGTCGCGTTCTTTGAAACTGCAGACAAATAAAATATATGATTACTTTTACGAATTGCAAAATATTCATAATAATTTTTGTCAAGTTCATTACCGGAAAAGAAAAATTATCCACAACAATAATAATATGACAACCGAACCGATGGTTTGGAAGTTGGAACGTCAGCATTCGACACAATGAAAATCCATGAGTAAATCAGAAAAAAGTGGAAGAAATCAGAAACGTGAGAATTAGTGGTCATCATGGCTTTTGCATTTGGACGTATTCCGGGAAAAGCTTAGGCTTGGCAAACTTGCAGACTGGTATATTTTTGCCAAGGACTGTTGATTCTTTTGGATTTGTGGGTGAAGGTTGTTCGTTTGTTGGTTTTAAATATATATTTAGTTTTTGTTAGGATTTCTGGGGTTTTATTTGATTTAAGAAATCGATATGAAATTGAGGTTATGGTTTAAATATTGCGCGTCTTCTCTCACTGGTAGATTGCGAAAAAATAACAGCCAATAAGAATCGAGGAGAAACAGACGGAAGGCTATTTCTGATTGGACCAAACAAAATCAAGAGAAATATAATTGGATACTTAGCTAAAGTACTTAAAATAGGTCAGTGGATGTAGTATTACTTTATAACAATTATATTGAAATAGAGATTATGTGATTGACATTATTTCTGATAATATTTTAAGCTATCGATTGACATAACTATTTTTCTTAATATAGGTAATTAGAAATCTTGGGAAGAATGATTGGTTTCTTCGCTAAAACTCTTAAGGACATGGAAAGGCACTGCGTTTTTCATTTCTGATAACTAAACTCATCAGACTTCTCGATTATAAGAAAGAAGTCAAATAGGTGTCAAACACTTAAGAAGATATAAACCTCTAGCTAAAATAATTGAGATGAGATTGGTTTCTTCGCTAAAACTCTTAAAGGCAACCAAAGTCATCATATCAAGCACTGAATTATCAGTAATTCAAGATTCAAAATTCTGATAATCAAATTAATCAGACTATATTACGAAAAAGTATTATGAAATAGTGTTCGCCTTAGATAATATTCATCCAAGCCACAAACTCTTAAGAAAACCTCTGACTAAACCCCCAATTACCTACAAAAACCCCTCAAGAGCTTGATAGCCAGTAAGACAAAAAGGAAAAACTACATCAATATTTTGTTAATTAGGTGGAACTCTTAACGCTTGGTAGAAATCCTGGGAGGTATGATTGGATTCAACTCTTAAGCATATCGAAAGTTGTTCTATCTATTACTGGATTTTAAATTCCTTATAATATTCAGATTATTATTATTTCTCTATTACGAAAAAGAAGTGAACTAGGTGTGGATATTAGATAATACTCATCCAAGTCACAAACACTCGAGAAAATAGAAACCTCTAACCAAGACTCCAATTACTTACAAGAACCCCTCAAGACAGCCAAAAGACCAATAAGACTTCAAAAAAATTCCGAAATAAATTTTTATAAAAATAGTAGTCTTAACGTCTGGTTGAATTCTTGTGAAGAATGATTGGTTTCTTCTCTAAAACTCTTAAGGACATCCAAAGTCATTATGAATTTTGAGTTCCTGGGAATATTCTCATAGTGAAACACCTCAGATTCCTCTCTATTACGAAAAAGAAGTCAAATTAGGTAATGTATATCAAAGCCACAAACCCTCAATAAAAACCTTTGACCAAAACCCCAATTACCTACAAAAACCTCTCAAGAGATTGACAGCCAATAGATCAGTAAGACTAAAATTAAAGGCGATCGATTTTGTCCATCAATATTTCGTTAATATATCTGAGCTCATGGTAGAAGTATTGGGAAGAATGATTGGGTTCTTCGCTAAAAGACTTTCTTATGGACATTGAAAGTCTCTTACGCTTGATAGAATTATTGAGAAGAATGATTGGCTTTTTCACTAAAACTCTTAAGGACATCGAAAGTCATCATATCAAGCACTATAAATGTTGAGTTCCTGGGAATATTCTGATAGTCAAACTCCTCAGATTCCTCTCTATTACGAAAAAGAAGTCAAATATAGGTGTGCTACTTAGATAATGTATATCAAAGCCACAAACCCTTAATAAAAACCTTTGACCAAAACCTCAAGTACCTACAAAAACCACTCTAGAGCTTGACAGATCGCTAAGATTCAAATTAAAGGCGGATGGTGGAAATCTTGGGAACAATGACTGGTTTGAATAGAAGGAATTAACTTCAAGAATGATTGGCTTCTTCGCTAAGTCTCTTAAGGAATCAAGCACTATGAGCCTTGAATTCCTGTTCCATTATTACCAAACATAATTCAAATAGATGTGCAACTTAGATAAAGGTCACCCAAGCCACTAACCAAAATCCCAATTACCTACAAAAACCCCTCAACCTATTTCAAAAGCTTGACAGGCAAAAGATCAATAAGACTAAAAGGAAAATACCTAAAGAGAAAAGTAGATTACTAACAATTGGTATGAATAGTAATTTTCCTTTTCATCGGATTTTTTAATTAAACTTGAACATGCTTTTGTTGAAAAGAAAAGTGAAATAGTACAAAAAAGTAAAAGAAAACTGAACCACTTTCCCTCTCGATTTCCATCCAAGTTTTCAATTTCATTTTGAAAACTATAACGATCAACTTGCAACAACCTATCTAACCAACTACATCTACTCTGTTGTATATCTGCACTCATCTAAGTTGTTGTATTGCATAGCTAAAGCTAGGAAAACCAACAACAATCGTAATAGACAAGATGTTCGGCATGCAACGAGGCAGGCAGTTGCCAACAAAAATGGAAATTTCTCTTATATCCATCCACAGTGATTGTGGTTTTCTGAATCACTGAGAATATTTTGTTTCCAATATTTATTGAAATCTACACATTTTGAGTGTGGAACAGTTCTACAAATTTCTTTGTAATATTTTGTGGGTTTCAAGTTCTTTATGAACTTCTTTGATTTTAGGAAATTTAAATATGTGGTAAAATAATAAGATCCACATCTACTTATAATATTATGTGCAACACATAGTTTACTAAAACTAAACGAAAAATCCTACAAGTGCCGGTGTTATAACAAGTAATCAAGCTACTAATCTATAACTTTGATGGAAGGCGAAAAGAAAAGTGGAAGTGAAGTTTACTCGCTGCGGTTGTTGTTTTCTATCGCATAACTCTGTAATGAAAAGGTTTAATTAATGCAAGAGAGTGTTGTGGAAAAATCAGAGCAAAACATCAATCGCTGTTTGCAGTTGCATGCTTGTTGTTTTTGGTCTAGTCGACCAAACTGAACCACTTTCCATTATCGTGTATATAATTTCTCGTGAAGTAGCGCATAATTTCCATTCCGATAGTAATACAGTCAGTGAGTCAACCGGATAACCAACAGGGGTGGGTGGATGAATGGAGATTTCATTGTCAGTTGGTCAGATTTAGATATTGTCCTTGAAATTATTGATGGTATTTGAATGCAGGATACTACAGTTTAATGTTATAGAGCGGGATTAATTTTAAAGTAATATAAAAAACGCAGCTTGAGCTTAATCTAGGAAGTGTTTAATTTTCGAATTGTGTTTTTAGAATAATACTATGGAAGAAAGACAAGTTGACTTAACCGACGCCGGCGCCGCTCATCATGGTTGACGGCAGCCTGCGGACTGTCGGGCTGGCGTTTGTTGTAAAGGCTGCCGTCAGACTTTTGTGAACATCTATGTTGGTCACAATCAATTCAAACAAATCAGATATATTAAAATCCTTTCAAGTGCTTTGAAGTCACTCAATTTTAAAACAGATACTCCACTGAAAAACCGTGAAACCCTTTTTGATCCACCACTGCTTCCAAGAAAAAACCCATTAAACTTGAAAACATAATTTCAGCTATTTTTCTTTCTATTACATGTCGACGTACAATAAGAAATGAAAAGTGAAGTTATATGGGAAAGTGTTTTCATTTTCATTTCACTCTCTAATGAAAACTGGAAATTTTCATCCGCTGAGGTGTTGCGTTTTTCCATCGCATCTCTTCTTCTTGTTATTCGCTCAAACCATAGACTATGATGTTATGATTATGATGGGATGTTCATTATCTTTGTTCGACAGAAATGAAAAACTAAGTTTTGTTATTCAAAGTCTGTTAAACTCTAATTATGTTTTCCACTTAATTGGAACTTACTTCTTTTCACTTTCATGCTCCTGCTGAACAACAATTTATTGGATTCAATTTCAATGTTAAACGTTGTTCAACCTGTATAATGGATATGCGAAAGTTTACTGGTTTTGGGATGCTTTGCTTTGATACTGCTGTGTTATCTATATTAGGTTTTGGTGGTAATGGTCCATCGATTTTTCTTGTCTGTCCGTCGGCTTCGGTTTGCTTCATGTTCAGGAGTAAATCACGGACAATTTATTGCGTTCAAAGTGGAAGCTTTCTTTTCTGTTTTTGGTTATAAATTTCATTTCCATTTGAAGATCTTCGCGATTGGGAGTAATTGTGACGTCTAGAAGATTAATGGTCATTTGAATCGAACAATACAATCGATACGAAAAATTGGCTTCATTCCAGGTCAATTTGATTTGTATTAACTGTTGACGCAGACCTTCAAATTAATAGCTTACTGTCATTAATTATTCAGTTGATGTTTGTTGAAGAACTTATTCACTTTTTTGTTGAGGTAGGTTTGTTGGTTATGATGCTTGGCTTGGAGATTTTTCTGGGTAGTGCTCGTGTTTTGTATTGGTAGTCTCACTTCAACAGCTTGAAGGAAGATTCCTTTCTGATCTTTCTTTTGAAGAGGTATCTACGATGATTTTACTCATCAAGGATATCGAAGTGCTACGAATTTTATATTGGTGAAACTAAGTAAACCGAAGTCTTTCAATCCGGTACGGTTTTTGCCTTTAAATCATCATCTCCGATAAATTTTCTTTTGAAGGACCTAGACAACAAGAGATCAGCTTGGTTGAAACCAAAATCTCATATTCTTGAGCTTGAGTCTTTTCTCTATCATATCATGCTATATTCAACAAGAATTATTCAAGCTAGAGAAACATTTTTCTAATGTTACCCGTTAATCCAACATCATCATAAGCTAACCTCAAATTGTAGGAGATCTACCAGCAACAAAAACGCATAGAATCTAGATCAATTCCAAGTATAGGGTTGCTTCGCTGCCTCAAATAAAAACTGTTGGTTTTCCATTTAGACTAAGCTTAAAGACCAGAAAATATGCAAGGAGAATACAAATACAACCATGAGTTCACCAAGACTCTCACAGCTATAGCTTAATGCGCTTGTTCCAATGTAGGGGACAGATTCGCAAGGCTGCCTCCTTTATCTTCTTAAAAGGAGATAACTACGACACGATTTCTGTAATCTGGATTTGTAATCTGAAGAGTAACTAGCAAGCCCACTATGATCTCTAGGTCTTGCAGACATTAGACGCCAAGGCCAAGAAGACCAACCTTCTGCTTCTTAAGAGCAGACGAAGACGGTAAGATTTCTCAAATATGAAATTGAGACGGTCGTCTAACAACTAAGAACCAAGAAGACTAACAAATTACTAAACCAGTTCCTCTCATCAGCTTGCGAGGACAAATTCTCTTACCTCTTAAGAGGAGACAAAGACGTTCCAATTTCTGAAGTATGGATTTAGACCGGTCAAGTCTTGACCTTCGAGATGTCATCTAACTAGTAGGCTAGTTAGGCCTTGAAGATGCCAGGTCCAAGAAGACCAATTAATTACTAACCCAATTCTTGTCATGGCTTTCGAATACAAATCCTTCTACCTCTTAAGAGGAGACAAAGACGGTCCAATTTCTAAAATATGGACTTAGACCGGTCAAGTCTTGACCTTTGAGTTGCCCTCTACCTAGTAAGACCAGTATGATCAATAGGACATTGAAGACATTAGACGCCAGGTCCAAGAAGACCAACAAATTAATAAATAACCCAGTTCTTCTCATCAGCTTGAGAGGACAAATTCTCTTACCTCTTAAGAAGAGACAAAGACGTTCCAATTTCTGAAATATGGATTTAGACCGGTCAAGTCTTGACCTTCAAGTTGTCATCTAAGACAATAGACGCCAGGACCAAGAAGACCAACAAATTACTAAACCAGTTCTTCTCATCGGCTTGAGAGGACAAATTCTCTTACCTCTTAAGAGGAGACAAAGGCGCCCTAATTCCTGGACTTGGGCTTGTCAAGTCTTGCCCTTTGAGTTGTCTTCTAACTAGTAAGCCCATTAAGATCTCCAGGCCTTGAAGACAATAGACGTAAGGACCAAGAAGACCAATTCTTCTAAACTTTCATGACAAAATCAAACAATTTCAAATAAGAATAGAAAAGTGTTTTGTTGGTGACCGACCCTTCTAAGCCACAATACTAACAAAAAATAAATACAATCTCTGAACCCAACAACTAATTCCAAATCAAACAAAAGAAAAAAAAAACAGTTGAAAGACTTCTAACAAAAGTTCAAGTGAGATCACACATCTCATGGAAAACCGTATAAATCAACGAAAGACCTCGCGCTTCCATTCTGGACGTTTCCCAACAATAATCAAACTATGAAATCAGAAGCATGCATTGTTGTGATAGGTCGCGATTTCTATTAGTTTGCCTTTCGTCAACTCGATGATATATGTTCAGTCACGTCATTCGCTCGTAGAGAAAAACAACTTGTTGAGGTAGGTCGTTTGATTGATAAGGCATAGTTTTATTTGCTATATGAATATAAACTTCTGGGTTGATTACTAGGCCTAGGTTCTAGGTCGTCGGTTTCTATTTTAAAAATATTTTGAATAGAGTAGTCGATTGTTGGCTATGGAGACTGATCCGGGGAGATTTGATAGAAGAGAAAGATCGTCATTTGTCCTCTAAAGTATCATGACCGACCGTGAGTAATCTGAAAACGATTACAGAAATGAACCTGTCTAATTACTAACCATTAGCAAAATAGTTTTTTAACTCAACACCTCCCGCATCCGTGTGTAAGCCCCCATCGACACATTAACTAGACAAGTCGAGCTACTACAGTCAGTCAACCCGTCATCAATATGCGAAAAACCCATCTATCTATCTCTATAATCAATAAGATGAAATCCTTGCCCTAAAAATTTCCGTTTCTATAATTCATTTTAGTGAACAACTATAGACACAGTCATCAGTTAGATTAATATAGATTGTGATTCTATATAGCATGGAGGCACGGGTGGCGTTCTGATTTTAAAATTGAGGGTGAATGTTTGGTTTTTAGTGATCTTGGTCTAACTTAAGTCCGTGCTCTATCACCTGATTCTTTACATCTAAGATACATTCAGAGTGTTAGCTGGCCATATCTACAAGCTCACAGAATTGAGCCAATCGTGGCTGGCCATATTAGTTTCCATTGGCCAAGTCCACCATTAAATTAGTCAAGCCTATCGTTAATCATCCCAAAACCCCTCAAAAATTAAGAGTTTGCCATACACCTGCTGCGATCCATAAGAAGGAGACACCTAACATACTCACTAACTAGCTGCGATGCCTGCCTGCTTAATACAGTCTTTGTCTGTCAGCTTTTTATAATTTAGTAAAATAGTGTAGTTAGTTAGAATTTAGAAGATTATTCTATCTATCTGTGCACATAGTGAGATGTTAATAGCGCGTACAGAGTGAGTGAATGAGTATAGAACGAACGAAAAATTCCCATGAAATTGCACTCATGTCTATAAAGCTGTAGTTTTCCTTGAACGGAAAAATAGCTTTGATTTAAAGTTCAATCAACGCGTTCAAAACCACAACACGCACTCACTCAAATGTTAGTTTTTGTCACACATATAATAGGTATCGCGTATACGCACTGACTGTTCTCTCTCGTGCACTTTCCGGTGCACCGCCGCACCATTCTAATCGATTCGCTTTCGAGTGTGGGTATCATTGGAATTTTCTCGCTGCTCTACACTATACTGTTTGTTGTTCGCCAGCTATCTGTATTTGTATAAAGCTATCGCAATACAAACCCACTTAACCACCTGAACCTGTAGAATTTCGATTCAATTCAAATATAATTCTCTTATTTTGTTTCAATCGATCATAAATTACATTCGTGTTATCTTTATTCGATCTGTTTGAATTTTTGGAGTTTGGTTTTATTTTGTTGATCGGGGGTGATGATTGTTCTTGATTGGAATAATTTCTAGAACACTCAAAAGGGAATGTCTAGCATAAGGTTCTTGAATAATATGATGATTTCCACTTCAGCTTTTTCTTGCTCGGTTTCAGTGGAAAATATCAGACTCCGAAAGTTTTGCTATCTACTATTATGTATATGGTTAGCATTTCCTATTTAGCTTTCATTTATAGTTATAGCTAGACCTCCCAGAAACGATCAATGTCATTTGCTATTTCAAAGGTATGAGGCTTATATGGAATATAATATTGACAGAGCTCCTGGAGCCTTTGAAAATAATGTCTCTTCCGAGGTCGGTAATCTAAATTGAGCTACTTGTAGAACATTTACATGAACAAGGCAAGAATTTCATTTGACAAGTTTTGTTACTAGTCTTATTGGAAAAGCTCCTCTCTTTTCAAGGAGGATTTAATAAATGTTTAAATGCTTCCACCTGGATTAGAACATTTGCCGCAGGGTAAAATTCTCAAATGTATTATCCTTTGAAGAAATTGACTACTGATCATATAAATCCACCTAGTTAAGATCATCCCGACGTTTTCCTTCTACAATCGGTTTTGATTAAGTATATCTTAAAGCATTTTCCAGGCTAAGTTCATTGCTTCCGTTCAAAGTTCCTTCTTGAACACCTTTGAAGAAGCTGACAATCTAATTCCTAAGATCTTTTAGGTCAACGAAAGATAGCAAGGTCCGTTCAAGAAACCTCTTAACTTAAATGCCTTATCATTGATCAGCCATATCCATGTTAGATCAACGAGATACATCAAATACACCAATACATTTCAAGATCTTTAAATATGAACAAAACTTCACCGCCTATATCAAAATTCCTTCTCTAAATAGCGACTTGGATGGCCATATTAATATTCGTGGGCCAATAATATTTGTGTCGGCCATTCATTTGAGCAGCCAAACATGACTATCGTGACGGTTAAAAATTCTCGAGCTGACTCTCATCCCATCAAAACCATCAAAAATTCGCTAAGCATCTGCTACGATCCATAAGAGATACACCAATACCTTTCAAGATTTTCAAATACGAATGAAACCTCTTAACTTGAATTCCTTGTCCTTGAGCTCCTTTGAACGAACCACCAGAATAGATCTTGAAAAATCAGGTGGTTCGTTCGAATTAGATCAACGAGCGTAACTACGTCTTTTGACGAATCCTTCAAGTGTCCATTAACCTTCAAATACACTGAATACCTCTCAAGATCTTCAAACATGAACATCTACGAACCACCCAATTCCTTAGATCAACGAGTCGTTAAGGTATAGTCTCTTCCTTAATCCTTCAAGTGTCCCTTAATCTTCAAATACACTAAATACCTCTAAAGATCTTCAACCATGAACATCTACGAACAACCCAATTCCCCAAGATCCATTTTAAGCGTAACTACGTCTTTTCACGAATCCTTCAAGTGTCCTTTAATCTTCAAATACACTAATATCTCTCAAGATCTTCAAACCTGGACATCTACCAACCAATTAAATCAACAAACGAGTCATAATTAAGTCTTTTCACGAATCCTTCAAGTGTTTTTTAATCTTCAAATACACTAAATACCTATCAAGATCTTCAAACCTGGACATCTACGAAACAATTAATTCCTCAAGATCAAATTTTAATCAAAGAGTCGTTAAGGCATGAATCCTTCGAGTGTCCATTAACCTTCAAATACACTGAATAGCTCTCAAGATCTTCAAACCTGGACATCTACGAACCACCCAATTCCTCAAGATCCATTTTAGATCAACGAGTCGTTAAGGCATAGTTTGTTCATAAATCCTTCACGTGTCATTTAACATTAAATTAGACCCATAACTCTCAAGATCTTCAAACATCTACGAATTCCTTATCCTTGAGCTCCTTTATAAAATCGGGACATGAACGAACCACCCAAAGAATAGATCTTGAGGAATCGGGTGGTTCGTTCGAATTAGATCAACGAGTCGTAACTAAGTCTTTTCACGAATCCTTCAAGTGTCCTTTAATCTTAAAATACACTAATATCTCTCAAGATCTTCAAACCTGGACATCTACCAACCAATTAAATCAACAAACGAGTCATAATTAAGTCTTTTCACGAATCCTTCAAGTGTTTTTTAATCTTCAAATACACTAAATACCTATCAAGATCTTCAAACCTGGACATCTACGAAACAATTAATTCCTCAAGATCAAATTTTAATCAAAGAGTCGTTAAGGCATGAATCCTTCGAGTGTCCATTAACCTTCAAATACACTGAATAGCTCTCAAGATCTTCAAACCTGGACATCTACGAACCACCCAATTCCTCAAGATCCATTTTAGATCAACGAGTCGTTAAGGCATAGTTTGTTCATAAATCCTTCACGTGTCATTTAACATTAAATTAGACCCATAACTCTCAAGATCTTCAAACATCTACGAATTCCTTATCCTTGAGCTCCTTTATAAAATCGGGACATGAACGAACCACCCAAAGAATAGATCTTGAGGAATCGGGTGGTTCGTTCGAATTAGATCAACGAGTCGTAACTAAGTCTTTTCACGAATCCTTCAAGTGTCCTTTAATCTTAAAATACACTAATATCTCTCAAGATCTTCAAACCTGGACATCTACGAAACAATTAATTCCCCAAGATCCATTTTAGATCAAAGAGTCGTTAAGGCATGGATCCCTCAAGTGTCCTTTAAAACCTTCAAATACACTAAATACCTCTCAAGATCTTCAAACATGAACATCTACGAACCACCCAATTCCTCAAGATCCATTTTAGGTCAATGAGTCGTTGAGGCATAGTTTGTTCATAAATCCTTCACGTGTCCTTTAACATTAAATTAGACCAATACCTCTCAAGATATTCAAACCTGGACATCTACGAACCACAAAATTCCCCAAGATCCATTTTAGATCAATGAGTCGTTGAGGCATGGATCCTTCAAGTGTCCTTTAAACTTCAAATACACTAATAACCTCTCAAGATNCTTTAACATTAAATTAGACCAATACCTCTCAAGATATTCAAACCTGGACATCTACGAACCACAAAATTCCCCAAGATCCATTTTAGATCAATGAGTCGTTGAGGCATGGATCCTTCAAGTGTCCTTTAAACTTCAAATACACTAATAACCTCTCAAGATCTTCAAAAATCTACAAACCACGAAATTCCCCAAGATCCAATTTTAATCAACGAGTCGTTCTTGTAAGTTGAATCCTTCAAGTGTCCTTTAACCTTCAAATGTACCAATACCTTACAAGATCTCCAAACGTGAACAAAACTTCACAAGCTACAGCAAAATCCGGTTAAGTTTTCTTGCCAAAAGAGAGACTGCACTCTTTAATTGCAGTTAATTAATTTAAAGTGAAATAAAAACAGCAAGCAAACTAGCAAAGCATGTTGTCATGATAACTGACCTAGACCTAGAAATGGAAAAACTTTGTTGATTTTCATTATTTAGATTCTCATTTCATTTAATTTATTTTTATTGAATCTGACGCTGACGCTCCGTCTCACCACTATAACTCTACTGCTATTATCATGATACGATGCGCATCATCATAATCATCATCAGTAGCT